>JPJU01000113.1:0-17459 GCA_000750735.1 Pseudogymnoascus sp. VKM F-4246
GGGGTGAGCTCGAATGTGGAGGAGGTAGTAGTAGCCGGCGAGGACGGCGGAGAGACAGATGGCAGTGCTGGGGGCGATGTCGATTGCAATCAAGGAGAATTTGATGTCGTTATTTATCGTAAAGAGCATCGCAGAGGTGTTCTGCGCCCTGGTGTTGCTCAGTCACTGGGACGGTGAGGGGACTCGAGTCTGGTTGTCGCAGTATCACAATAAACAAGTAGCCCCGTGGGTGAGCTGTGGAGTTTCAGGGAAATAGAAGAGGAGAGCGACAGAATGAATATAATTTCGCCTTCGGTAAATAGATTAAACAAGGTAGATAGACGTAGAGAAACAGAAGTAGAATGTGAATCGAAGGGTTGAAAGTGAGGTTGTAGAGAAGCAGACAAGAGGTGTACAACTGTGCCACACAGGAACTGTACCTGTACTCGAGTATCACAAAAGCCCAGCCACTCCCATTTACAATTCTCCTACCAAGAAGTACACATACAAAGCACCCATACATTTGCGACACTGGGCTCTCGCTATTCTCCCACACCGACCAAGAAATAGCCAGTCATCCACTCAGCGACCAACTCACAAAATCGCGGGGCTGGGACCCAATTGCCTGTATTTTCGTCGCTGCGAACGGTCGTTGGCAATGCGGCCAGTTGGGGACGCGGTCGGCAAGGCTGGGCCAATCATTCGCGCTGAGCGAGGGATGACTTGAAACACCGATGAGAAATGCGATGATCGATCGCGAAGGAGGGAGGTAAGGGCGCGGCGCGACTTGGACGGAGGAATTTAATTATTATGGAAAGAACGCGGTATCAAAACGCGGTTTAAAGTGCACTTTACACGTCTGCCTGGTGCCTGGGACTAGATCATGATTTAATAATGCGTACTAAATCGATGGTGGGGCAAGACTCCAACGGCCAGAGCATGGTGGGGTAGTTGACTAGAGTCGAAAGGGTACGATAAGGGGATCTTGATCATGATCGGCAAAGAGAATTGGCTTCAACTGGAATCATGGTCTCGGTCCCTACGTACAGATGTCTGTCGCTCGGTATTGAGGGACAATATGGACAAGTAAGGTTTCTGCTTCAAAGACTACAGAGACTATCGCAACTTCTTCACAGCAGACAAAGCACAAAAACATACGCTTTACATCTCTTCTATATGGGCTGTAAATAAATCATCTCTATCGTATACAAATTCTCGACGCGCATGGAAATCTCCATAGACACACAAGCCCTCTACAACTTGGAGCTGGCAACAATCAGCGACGATGCCCTGTTGATCGTCTCCTCCGCCTCCTTCTCGATCCTCCTCAGCAGAACCTCGCACGTAGGGATATCGTGAATAAGACCAATAACCTGTCCAGCAGTCCACACCTAAATAACCGTAGTCAGCACCTGTACACCCCACATATTACATCAGAAGGGACACTTACTCCGAAATCAACATCACCGTTGATGAACACCTGTCTTCCCCTCTTACCCGACACCCACGGTGCGACCTCCTCGAACTGACCAGTCGTGCTGGTCGACTCGATCTTGAATGCCTCAACGGCCGCCTTGTTCTTGTACAGACGGCTGGTGTTCTTCCACCTGCGCAGAACCAGCTGGGTGTCGTGCTCAGACGCCTTGCAGATCTGCTCCTTGACGTTGTTGTGGATGGGCGCCTCAACGGTGCTCATGAAGCGGGTACCCATGTTGATACCCTCGGCGCCCAAGCTGAGCGCGGCGGCCAAGCCGTGGCCGTCGGCAAATCCACCGGAGGCGATGAATGGGACCTTAAGGGTCTGGCGGGCGCGGCTCAGGAGGATGAAGTTGGTGAGATCGCTCTCGCCGACGTGGCCGGCGCACTCGAAGCCGTCGATGGAGAGGAAGTCGACGCCGAGCTTGACGGCGCTCTCAGCGTGGCGGATGGTGGTGCACTTGTGCAGGATGGTGGTGCCGACGGCCTTGAGCTGCTTGATGACAGGGCCGGGGCTGTTGCCAGCGGTCTCGACGATCTTGATGCCCTCGTCGATGACGACCTGGGCGTACGCGCCGTAGTCCGGGGGAACCATGGCGGGGAGGAGGGTGATGTTCACGCCGAAGGGGTATTTGGTCATGGTTTTGCAGCGGCGGATCTCCTTGCGAAGGTCTTCGGGTGTGGGTTGGGTGAGGGCTGTGAGGAGGCCGAGACCGCCGGCGTTGGAGACGGCGGCTGCCATCTCAGCGTAGCCCACCCATTGCATGCCACCTTGGACAACGGGGACTGGGGACAAATCGTTAGAGGTAATTGACAAGAAGATAGCAGAGTGAGGGAAGCACACCTCTGATGCCCAGGGCGCGGGTGAGCTTGGTATCGAAAGGCATGATGACTGTTTGTTCGTCGCTGGGGACGATGTGTCTTTGTATCTGTGTCTGGTTGTAGGAATAACAAGTCTAAGAAGCTCAACAGCGTAAAAGCGAATAAATTCAATAGATATATGTCAACGAGAGAAAGTCCTAGTATCCGTTACTCCACGCCTTAAATGTACAGGATCAGAATGGTTCTTGAGGAAATCCCATCGGTTGTCGAGATTCGCTCGGCTGTGTCAGCTGCGTCTATTCTTCAGGATCCCCCCCACAAAATGATGGGTATGCCGAGGCACAAGAACTTGTACCTTGTACTATTTCTGATTCTGGCTGAAGTTTCTGCGCCAAGCCCCGAGCAGGCGGGGTTTAGCGTTAAGTCACGTTACCAGCAACCGTTCGGCTTCAATTACTAATCACGATTGTCCCGAGGGAAAGAAACAACCAGCTACCAGCTGTACCAGCCTACAGAGACATGGATAGGCACATGGTATGTGATACTTTTGTCTTAAAAGTGTTCATCGTAAACAGTAAACAGTAAATTGCAAATGCTGTCAAGATTGTAACCAAAAATCAGTTTCCATGCAAAAACTCCCATACTCGCCGCTCTTGCCCATCCTGCGACCTTGAGCTGCCCTTCTAAACTTTATATGCCCCCCTCTTTCCTCCATAATTCATCAATCAGCTCATAAAAAGACACGCGGGAAATCATGCATGCGTCTACCATCCGAACCCCTATTTCCATGTTAGCAGATTGAAATCACACAAGAGAAAACAGTCAGCCTACCTCGGTGTGCAAAGTGAAAGACGGACCGTCCGGCCGTATGCATCGTGATTCACTGCTCTTCACCATCTCCAGCAGCCCCTCGGGTCCACAGGCGCCAACAATAACCCTCTTCGTGGAGGCACAATTGTCGTTGAGACTTTCCATTAGAGCCGGGATATTTGGGCGTCCAGGAAGGGTTTCGATATCACTGCCAGGTATCTCTCCTACGGTATAACCTGTGACTTTCTCCGGGTCGGCAGCATTTTTCAACGTTGCCGTTTGGTCAATCTCAATGGCTTTTTCTGGGTCGCCAGGTGCGACGATCTGGAGCGATGTCTGACTGGACTCTTCTGTGATTACAGGACTAGCCTTCTCAGAGTATCCTGGCAGGGTTATCATCGTGGAAGATTCGACTTTGTTACTTATATGTATTATAATTTTAATCCGGGGGTCGAGGTGTAGTTCACGGAGCTCCGCATGGAACCACGAGAGAGATGCTAGACCTTGTCAGCTGATGTCTTTGGAGTATAGTTGTGGGTAAGATGTTACCTTGATCTCTGACAACCCAGACAAACGTTATACTATCAGATGGGCATGGCCCGGGGTTTCTGGACAGATCCAAGGCTACTGCAAAGGTGAAGCTTGCACCGCTACCACCTGCAATGAGCAAAATGCTATTATACGTCTTGAAATTAGGCAGTGTCCCATAGCCTGCATTGAGCGAGCATCTCAGGGCCTTCCCTGGAAAGGTTTTTGCGTGCTGATGCAATTCTGACGTGAATCCATCCCGGGAGTGGACTACAAACTCTACGGGGTCCGTGGAAACAAGTGTGAAAGGGTGCGTTTCAACAAGACGGATGGCAGGCAACCACAAGAATGCATGGGATCCCGGAACGGCCTTTGACGATTGGCGGAGTGTGACTCGAGTACCACCGTTTGGTAGAGCGGTAAGCGTCGCACGGTTACCCATGAAGTTGCAAGCAAATTTGAAAAGACGGATGGCGCGGTCCGTGAATGTCAAGGAAGCTGCAAAGAGTGTGATAATAAGGGCACGCTTGCTAACGTTTGGCCGGTGCAATCCGACGACTATTAAAATGAAGGCTGATAGTGTGGCATGTACAACATAGAATACTATGCAGCCGGTTAGTCAAACACAGCCCAGTATAATCTCGAGCATTATAACATACCCTCGTAACGTTGGCGACGAATATATGGCAAGGTCGATATGCCAATTAGAACCATTGCACTGGCACCCATTATTCCTGCGATCTGGGTGGGCTCTAGCATTTCATGGAGCATGTTGGCTTGTGCCCAAGCATTCAGATAGACGATGGCATGGACCAGTGATGCAACAATGCATGTGTATCCCGCCGTCTTATGGAGTGGCATCAGGGTCTCGTAGGAGGTGGCGGATAGGATGGCTAGTGGCGTATTTTTCAAACTGAGAAAGATAACAAAAGCTAGATTGCACAGAGCAACCCTTTGATACGTCAGTATTAAACGTCGTATAGAAGGCGTTACACCTCATAGATTGAGAAAGGGGGTATCCAAGGGCGTAAATACCAGCCTTGATGTTTTGCAACCTTCATTTGGTGAGCAAGTGAGCCTCAAAAAAAAATTTGGGGTTTCTTACATTGACGAGAATGGTCAGGTCTACACTTGTGCATGACACAATGATGTTGATTCCCCAGAATATAGTGTAGAGTAGAACACGACCAAGTGACGTCTGTTTGAAGAGCCTCTTCGAAAGACAAGACCTAATTCTCCTAAATATTGTGAGTAAAACATCAGACCCAGGTACACCAATCACTTACCGTGACAGCCAAGACAGAGCAGACGTAACTAAGCTTCGTTTTCCGTCATTGTATCGATAGAAGAAGTGTCGTGTCCAGTAGCTGAGTATAAAGAGAGCAATTAAAGACCCAACTGCGATCCCAAACGACTTGGCAGTTTTTTCATTCAGTGCCTGGCGCAGCGCCTTCGCATTTTTCGCTGGGACTGCCATTACATTCATTTTCCAAGGAGTTAAAGAGAAGAAGAAACATAAAACGAAGAGATGCAGGGCTATTATAAGAGAGCTCCACGAGAATAGAAGCCAAAAACGTGGTATGTTCAGAAGAAGTTCTCAAGAGTAAGGGGTGAAGAACAGTCGCAAGAGCAATCGCCGGGAAGAGACACGAAAACGTGGTACCCACGGTGGCAGGATGCATATTCGTAAAAGGCACACAGCCCATCCCATATCCCTTACATGGCTTTCCCGAACCACTGCGGTATTTTGATTATTGTGTCAGTGGGTGGGTTCATGATGATCCGGTTAAAGAAGGAGACCCATTTGACGTAACATGCATCCGTCGGTTGAAGGGCGCCGGCGCCAAAATTCGATTTTAATCACTACAAATGAAGCGCCAGGGGTAAGGGTAGGAGACGGTGAAAATCGTGTGTCGTGTGTGATTTCAAATTGCTTTGTGAGCCTATACTCCAACCCAACAGATGTGGGTGGAGATGGAGATTTTTTCATCCCCAACGCATTCTCATGATCGATCGGACCGGACCTCATTCTCGCAATGCAAGCTTCACTTGGCAGGTAGTTAGTTATTTAAGAAGGGCCTTAACAGCTTTTCTGGGCCTTCGGCACATTCCCCTGACGAATGAAGATCTGTTTAGTACGAATCGCCCCGATAAGATCAGATTTGAACGAGTTCGCACCGATAGATCCACCGCGATCTGTCCGGTGGATCTTATCGGTACGACTCGTATAGCCCCAGCACTAACCACTATCTGATCATCAGATAACTTTAAAAACGGGGTAAATCAAGGCTTATAAATTCTCTAGTCAGCTCCATCAGATCCACAGATTCCGTAAACGGCAATACTCATGGCACTCAAATTTGCCTGGTGCTGGTTGTGTGGTCCATGCAAGTGCCGTGCGTGACACATTGCTCTTAATTACTGTACGACACCGCTGCTTTATGTCGGATGCTCCTTCCCGATGTAAAAGCAGCCCATCTTCGTCGGTATTTTCCTTCGTTCTTACCAATACATCTCCACCCTCTTACGGCTGATTCCATTCGATCTTTCGGGTTCTAATCTGCTTACTACTTTGGCCTGTGGTGAAGCAACGAAGGCTGCCTCTGCGAACCGCGTCAAGCAAATGGTTTCATACATGCGTCTTTGCCGTGTAGCGGTTCGTCACTTCTTCGCTCCGAGATCTTACAAGGTATTGCACTTCCTTGTGTCTCTGCGCGGGGATCTCATGGATGTGGCAGCCCCTTACCTCTGTACCCCGGAGAAATGGTAATATCACCCCGGGTTATGAGGTAGAGATGCAAATTCCACCTTCACTACCAATTAGCATGTCAGCTCAAATTACAAAGCTCGAATCGGTCCGGACGGTGTATGGGCGTTTTAAGTCTCACCGGCAGATGCGCCTAAGCATCAAGACCTGTGTCAAGTCGCCTGTTGTCAGCGGTATCTAACAAGATATATATCGGGGTAACGGTGCTTTTATTTTGGGGAGAAGCGCCCGTTGACAAGTCCCCTATCGTTCTGCAGGCTAGGAGCGAGCTTCGATTTCTTGTACACTTTCTATTCAACGATCCAGTCAATCGCCAATCTCGCTCTACTTCTTCGACCTTCGGCCAGAGTGTGAAGGGCCAGGTCAAGTGCCGGCCATAGGTGTCAGCACTGGCCGCGGCGATCAACGCACCCCGTGAGTGCTCTCCAGGCAACAGTTTGCCGCCTCTAAATTATTCGAGACTCCCAGATCAGGCAATTCATATAGCAGTTTCATTTATCCTCCTGTTAAGAGATTAGGCCCTGCGGCCCGCCAGCGTCGCCAATCACGAGACATTACCCTCCTCATTTGTGCTATCAGTTCTGTGGGGAACCCTTGCATCCAATATACACCGCAGACATACAAATCTGCATGCAACTGCCATCGCACACAGACACGCGTTGTCAGGAGGTCTCAAAGTCAGTAGAGCGCCCGTCTGTACATTATCGACAGAGTTCAATGACAGATATGAACTGGAGAATATTCCATTGGCGTGGCGGCGTGTGACCCAAAGAGGCGAGGTGGGTAAATTATGATGTTTAATCTAACGGCCGTAGTGAATCGTTGTTCTTTGGTGTGCTGGACTCATCATCTGATGACTGACTGACACCTTATCTGTCACTTCGTACAAACTGGAGATGCAAGCATGCAATTCCTAGCCCGACTTAACGTTCAAAAGCGCAACCTCCACGGAGTAATGGATCTTTGGCTTCGTTCTCACTCAACGGGGTTCGGCGCGAAATAGCGTAGTACCATAATATGTGACACGTTACCTCGTACATGGTTAGACTTGTATCTTTATTTAAAGGTCCAAAATAATGAGCACGTGGCTTTGAGGCAGAGACTGCCTATTTCCAGGTGCATGTCATATACCCACAGTCGGCAGTCAGACTTCAAGGCGCCTGGCTAAACGCCCGCAGGCTAAATCCACGGTCACCATTCGACTATTAATCAACTTTTCTCATCGGATATCAGTGAAACCATCACCTGTGACTTTTATAAACTCAATGAACATGTAGGAAAGAAGGGAAGACTGGTGACTCTTCTTCCCCTAACCTTTCTTGCTCCATTTCGATCACGTGGAGTATTCTCTCGTGTCGGTAGCCTTGCTCCAGGGGGGTATACCGGCATGACTCACGCCAGGTCTTCACATCTGCCTTGCCTTGTAATGATCGTAGTAGGCATATTATCTTGTTTTCAGGCCGAATAAATATTACAGGCTGCGCCTCTCATGTAACGAGAATTCTTGCTCCTCTCCTTTGCTACTCTCACATTAACGCTCATAACTAACAATCCCAGACCATGATTCATCGGAGCTTATCGCCATCAATCGCTTCATTTGATCCAAGATATCCCTATCCAGACTCGAGAATACAGCCATGAACAAACTAGCAACTATTTCTGATCTCCCTCTTGAAATCATTCACCAAGTCCTAGACTCCTTGGCCCCTAATGGCATTCTGTCCCTTATCCGCGCGGTGCCCCGACTCGGCCCCCTTGTTTCTCCCGCACATTCACATGCTGTAGGTGAGCGCGGGGAGACTCTCTTGCACCTCCTCGCCCAAGACGGGGACGCTGCGGTGCTAGCAATCCTCCTAGCTAACCCTGCCACGAACCCGAACATCCATGCCGATGTAAATATGACCCCAGCCCATTTCTCGATATACAACCTTCGCGACCCTTTCTATGGCGACATATCTCCACATCCCCATTACCATGGTCGCACACCGCTCTCCTGCGCCGCCATCGGCGGGCATGTCGCAGTAGTTGAGCTCCTTCTCGCCCGCCCTGACATTGATGACGAGCATATCGATTACAACAGACGCACTCCCCTCTCACTCGCCGCATTTGAGGGTCATGTCAACATCGTTTCTCTGCTCCTTTCACGCGCTCATGTCGCCAGCTATGGCTACGCCAATTATAGCTTCGATAAGCGGCGATGCTACGAGATGCCGATGCTGCTCGCCGCGTCCGAGGGGCACGTAGAGGTTGTGGAGATGTTGCTACAGCGCCGGCCCAGGATGTCGCCTACCGCGCAATGCGGCTACAATCTCATGCCACTATCAGCTGCGGCAGGGCGTGACCACGTTGCCATGGTTGAGCTGTTTCTCTCCCGCCCGGACGTTGATGCCTCTAAAGGGACTGTTTATGGGTACAAGCCTCTAACTTATGCAGCAAAAGGTGGGCACCTGAGTGTCGTGGATATGCTCCTGAAGCGCTCGGAAGTACAAGAGCATATTAGAGTGGATGGCACGCGTGCACTACGGTTGGCGTCGCAGCATGGATCCACTGAGGTGGTGAGGTTGCTTCTACAGCAAGAAGGAGTTGTACACGAACGTATAATGCTTCCGTTGGCGTCTAAGAATGGCCATACCGAGACTATGAAGATACTCTTGGAGCACGACTATACTTGTGCAACCTTGACCTCTGTAAGAATACTGGCAATGTCGGCCCTAGCTTGTGCTGTAAAGGCGGGGCATGTTGATGCAGTTAGACTGCTGTTAGGGCAGAAACTTGTATGTGTCGACTCGCAGGATTTGCGTTGTCGCACGCCGCTAATTCTGGCGGCTGGGAATGGTCGAACTGATATAATGGGACTACTCCTAGAGTTTGACGATGTGGGTGTGAACCTTCAGGACGCCTCAGGAATGTCAGCTCTAGCTTGTGCGGCATATGCGGGACATGCTGCGGCGGTCTCTTTGTTGTTGGAGCGGAGTGATGTAAACGTCAACTTACGGAATAGACGTCGCCGCACACCACTAATGCATGCCGCGGCTCAGGGTCACGTTGAGGTAATGCGGATACTTATGATGTGCGACAAAGTGGATGTGAATGCTGTGTGCAAGCGGGGAAAGTCTGCTAGAGATATTGCGGAGCATGAGGGGCACTATGAGGCGTTTGCTCTGGCTTTCGGGGGTGACGCCGTAGAAATCAATATAGATGCAGCAGCGGATACTATGTTGCTGACAGAATTTCAGTCCCTCACTGATATTGAAACTATCTGACTGCTTGGGTGTTTTCAATATACCAGCGAGAGTTAATAATAATCGATTGTGGCTACAGCGTTCACACAGATTCTATGTTAGCAAACTATATAATCCGTGGGCCAGTGCTCTGCGGCCAGTATAAGAGTTATAAGAGTGCCTGCCACATAGAGCCAACAGATGCCAATATGTGCTACCAGGCAAATGTCAACGACGACAGTGCGTTTTGAGGATAATCATGTCGTAGGGGCGTCTTAGTTGCGAAACGGATCAACCTTTATCACATCGCATAACTGGGTCAAGATGATCCGCTTGTTAACTAGTTGACTGTAATTAGACGCAGAACGATGGAAGTGGTCCTGCTATCTGTGGCGCTCTCGTTCATTTAATTCCTTCGTCTGCTTGCTCCCACTACTCACATTTCGGTCGTCCTGGATTCAATATCATGCGGGATTCCACTGCCATATTGACACAATTGCGGGGTTGCCCAGGGTCGACAATACTAGGGTTGCCGGAAATAGATGCAATTGGAAATATGAGGCTTTTCGTCCTGTATTCCGCCAACTGAAATTTGATATTTTGGGGGTGAGACTATCACTTGTCAGTAGCAAAGGGGTAACAAACGCTGACCTAGGGGGTGGGCTTCATGGAGTTCTGCACTCCGTGGATTCGCCCACGTAACCGGTCTTGGTTATCATGGAGGGATGTTTTAACCAGGACGACTTCCAGACGCTCAAGACAGCTTCTCACATGCATTCCTGCGTCCATTTCTGACAGTTGCTGCCACAATCTACCTCACGTGCCCGAGATGGAGATTTAAATAGAACGATCTGACCGCCATGGCTCAGTGTGCAGAAGAGGTCATCTGTGTCCAACCTGGATGGAACATCCAGGATAGTGAGTTGCGATGCCATTGTCGCCATACAGGAGCCCGATTCGAAGACATAGAACTAGCTCCCCAAGATCCAGACCGCTCCATCATGAAAGAGGCGGCAAGGCAAGTATGCCTAAAGTCGGACAAATACAATATTGAACCTCTGCAAAAGCTGTCTCGTCGTCAGCTTTTCTGTTTGCGGAAAGCCGCCGTCGCTGTTAATCCGATATTGTCGCCAGCGCAATCGTGTTGTAAGCTTACCCCAAACACTTGCTCCCAGCCACCATCTACCACCTCCAAAAATGGCCCCCGAAATGCCCCCCAAACGGCACCCTCCCACGGCTATATCCATAATCCCAACTCCCCCCACACTATCTGTCCCTGAATTCAACGTGTCTCAATGAGTGGACCCTTGCGACAGGGTGCCGAGTCGGATTACTGCGGTTACCTTTCTCCGTGAGCTCAGCCACTCAAGGTGCGCAGACTGGGCAGGCCGCGCTCCGCTGGGCATAGCTGCATACGACGACAACACATGCATAACGCAGCATCGCGCTCGATCAAGCGGGTGCAAGGCGACCCCCCGGGAACACATTTGTTCAGTTACCATGTTGCGCAATCTTGGGGTCCCTTCATGATTACGATGTGCCACCTCGGTGCGGGCCGCGTCTCATCGACGAGGCTTGCAAGTCGCTGGGTTCCAAGAAATGCTGGGGAGAGCACGAGGGCGCGGGGCGGAATCATTGGGTGGGAGTGGACGTGGAGCCCAAAGCCTTATCGATTTCATCCCCATGGGGTGTCACGACTCGCGCGTGCAGGCCGGAGGTCCGAAGGGGATCTATGAAATTGCTAGGAATTAATATAATTCCTACAATTAAAGCTTCTAATATTTCCCTCTTCGGCTTAATCAATGGGTAACTAGCTCAGTACGGGCTCGTTATAATAATTATATCCCTTAATGACCACAATTATCTATTTTATTTGCATTTATTTGCATTTTCTGTAAATATTAAATAAGCGACCAAAATCTCATGTGGCTCTTGCCCTCCAAGTGATAATTATGTAGAGTCCCCTTTCGAAAATTTGTACTGTATGAGGAATATTTCTTGTCACGCGTACAAACCCGTCGAATCAATTACCTGCCACGAATCCATCAAACTGTCTCAGGCGACACAGCAGCCATCACGCATATCATATTTGCGCGGCCGATGGGTGACCTCCTACTGGCCTCAGATTATCTGCCCCTTTCGAACCTGGTCCGTTCCACGATCTACCAACAACCAACCAACAATCAAGGGTTATCTGACCAAATCTCACAGGCCACCCAAACTTTTCTGGGTTGCATTGGAATTGAAATGACGCCGAAATAGTCCAGGGTGAGGTCTAAAGCGATACACACATTACCTTGGGCATAGCTACTTTACGAGTAGGTCAGGGCGCTCTATCCCAAAGTAGACGACGAGTTATGGACTTGCATCAGATCACCGACCGGTGTGCAAGGTTCAGACGATAACATTGCTCTTCCAAGCAAAGAAATATGGTACATTTGAAATAGGGCCTCCAAAGACTCCATACGCTATGTACCCCGCCGAAATGTATGCTGCCGCCATTGACGATGGCGGCTGTGATCACGATCTCGCCGTGCAATGCATCAGTCCGACGGCAAGCTACTCCGACATATGGAGCTGTGCCTGAAGTCCAGTGTTTTTACATAATCTCTCATGTTACCAGAACCTGACGCCGCATACTTCACCGCCGGCTTTCCACATATATCAGACGGAAGAGGCACTTTTCTGAGCCGGTTCTTCGTACCTCACATACCTCCACAGAAGCTATTGCAGCTACTCCCTCAACACCTAGCAGCCTTACGATCTGCAAGATCCATGCTGAGATCGGTTGGGCAATTGACTCGTCACGTACAAGAAGCGCCACGAGGATGGTACCAATGAGGCGACGATAGATTATTTGTCGAACCAGAGATAGACTCTCCCAAAAGGAAACTATTTGTATCGGTCTATCGCAGACCCTGCGCTTTGTACTCCCAACCGCGCATACCCAACCGAGAGAGAGGTACACCACAGCATGGAAAGAAATGACATGCTTCTAACGTCTTCCTAGAAGCTTGCCATTTTCCATCCCCTTGGAATCATCGCGATCAGATAAGGGGGCTAAGAATGTTGAGACTCCTTGGGTGTCTCAGTGTCAATTTTAGGTGCACGTTTTTTAGTTACATGAGAATCGAATTCCTCAATAAAATGGACTTGTTCATACCAGAAAGTCATTTTGCTCGGGGCAAGGCAAATACAATCCATTGGTGGCTGACTGCCTGGGACAGGGTAGAAGTGACAAGGAACCAACGGGTATGCATTCACGCAGCCAGCCTGACCGACCCTTGCTGCATCCGCCTCCGCCTTTCAACAGGCGCCAGATCATATCGTGTTTCGGTTTGACAGAAATATTTATCCAAACGACAGCATTACCAGAAGATCAACTCTCTACAATTTACGGGCGAGGCTGCAAGGGCGCTATGCAGGTAAGCTTTTGCCAGCGCCATTCCCACCGTTGGTGGCCATGTCCACACTGGCCTAATTGGCTGGCTTTCAGTGCACCCCGCGCCTCTAAGCGGATCTACTGAGAAATTTACACGATTACGGTCACGTTAATGAGATAAGGCATCAGGAGGGGTTGATGTCTTTTCCAGAACCCAACTGCGCCAGAGGCGTGCTCACGCTTACCTCGGCCATAATTCTAACTCATTTCAACCTAACCACACACACATGCCGTCCACTACCCTTCCACATTTAGATATACATACGAATTTGTCCTAGTCCACTGGAATTTATCCCCAAATAGTTTTGTATGCTGTGTTGGCACTTATATTTTTTTTATGCCGAGCACCCAAATTGCTTTTGCTCGCCCTCGTTGTATTTGTACAACTCCCAATATGAAGCTATTGAAACTCACCCTTCGTCGCCCCCCCTTGGACCACCTTGCAGGGCTTGGCCAAATTTAGATGCTATCTCGGGGCGAGCCATACTTACCTTCGGATCATACGACCGGAATTTGTTCTGTGGGATGCATGGTGCCGAGTCCTGGCTAGGTTGCATATCCGTCTGCACCTTCGCGTTGGCCTCATGAGTGCCAGCAGTCCTACATCAAGCTACCCATGAGCTGTTTCATGGTAGTACCAATTTATTCGTCACAATAGAGAATAAGTATAAAGATTCCGGGTGCTCAACAGCTTCATCGACTTTCCTCCCAAGCTAAAAAATTCCAACAATTACACTCTCTACTCATCGATCGTTCACTCAACTACAACAATATATTCACATATAGAGATAGATACATTCGACATGTCTTATTCAAGCCCCAGCCCCAGTTCCGCTACAAGCACCTGGCAAGACAAACTTCAAGGTGGGTCACAGCGCAAAGGCCGTCGGCGCCGCCGCTGAGCGTTGATTCTAATATCTCTCAGAGAGATGCCGCACCGCACAAATCAACCCACCGGTTTTTAGCATTGTCTCCGACAGACGAGGTACGTAAACTCAAAATCCAGTTTGCTTCAAAAAGCCAGCTGACGTTTGTTACAAGGAGGTCGAACTGCCTGGTCTAGCACCGTCACGGTGTCCGGCCAAAGCATTGCCGCCCGATACTGGTACGATGGCCAATACCTCAACAACGCCAAAGAGGACGCTGCAGAAGTAGCCCTTAAAGCCCTTGGCAACTCCAGCCCAACGTCGCCGACACAGGGCCGACACGGATGGTAGAATTTTATGCTCTCACATCATCTGTGCGCCAGCGATTTCTTGGAGCGAGGCGAACACTTGCTTCCAGCAGCACCTGTATGATATGATATGAAACGACTTGGCTTAGATTTGGGATGCTCATCAGAATGGGTATTGGGACGTAGTCCGGCGCAAGAAGGATAATTGGGGCGTCAAGGAGAACATGTATGAGCAGGATTAGGGATTGATTTTGGATTTCGACGATTTCGCTTCAAAAAAAAAAGGATGCGCAGTGTACGAGGGCTTTGGAAAAGCGCTTCAAAAAGCAGCATTATGATGGTACTTCTTGAATAATACAGTCTGTTCTACCTTGTTTCCCTGAGGCATAAATGCACCGCCTTTTCTCTTTTCCTTGCCTTTCTCGACGCTATTTTGGCGCAGAATGCGGTGGTACCGTGGGGCCCATGAGGGGCATAGATCTCCTACTCCGCATATCGCTGCAGAATTCTCAGGGCGCATGGCATGCGAGGTGACGCGAAAATTCCAGCACATCACACATCGAACTTACGAGTCAACGCGCTGCCGTCGACCGTCACGTTATCCTGAATATGGAAAAAGATATGTGCTCTAGTGCCTTAAAAAACGAAAGTGATGTTTTGACGATGTCTACCACAGTGCTCTTGTGGCGCGGATGTTCCAAGCCGGCCCTGTGACCGTCAGCCAATTAGGATCTTGAAATATCCTGTTGTCCAGTAGTAAGCGTCCACGGTGACTATTCCCACAAATAAAACAAAACTTCATAGTTATTACAAACTACAATTATCATATTAGACCTTTATCGGAGGTTACTATGAAAAAAGGAAACTGAGTGGAAAAGAGGGGTTACTCCATACATAGTGACAATTACCATATTCACTATGCACGGACCCTCATGGTTACTCCATCGGATCCAAGGCTCAAATAAATTGATGCCTTAAACCCTAGGCTTCAACGCCTCAAACCAAGATTCCGAATAATTTTGAGCTGCATCAAGTATCGACAATTCCACAACACAGCCCACGATGCCGCCACGTATCTCTCTACGGACCGCCTCAAGGTGTCTGGCCATTCGGCCGGCTCCCCAGCCATCAATTGCCCGCCTCACACCCATTTCCCTCCGCACACAGCCCGTTCGCGCCTTCGCAGACTCGAAGTCCCCCAAACCGAGTTCGGACCCGACATCCTCAGATGCCCTGCCAAATGCGAGCGAGGAGGCCGCCCAGGTCGGCGAAACCACCGGCAAGGCCGCACCAGAGCTGGACCAAGGGACGCCAGTGCAGGAGGTATGAGCATAACTGGCCCGCATGACACGAGCGGAGAACTGACCAAAGCAGATCTTAAAACGAGACCCTGAGCTAGCGGAGAAGGCGCCGGAAGTGATGAAGGAGAAGCCTACAGATGCGAAGAAGAGCGCAGGAGCCGCAGGTGAAGAGGGAGCCACGACTTTCGATAACCTGTTGGCGTTGGGTCAGATGGATGCGATTGCCAATGGAGGGCACGCGAGTGACGTGACGGCAGAGACGGTGGGCCATAAGTTCCCGCTGCCGGAGATGCCATTAAAGCCTTTTTCGAATCGCAAGGAGCGCTATGATCCGATTGTCTCTCAGGTCACAACCCTCATCATGCAACATGGCAAGCTGAGTCGCGCTCAGAGGGTGAGTCCCCTTCTTCCATCACCAGCGATTTTGCCAGAATGACGCAACTAACGTTTTGTCTCTTTTCAGCATATGTCCTATATTCTCAACCAGCTCCGCACTGCGCCTCCTCCGTCCCCATCTCAAGCTCGCCCCCTCATCCCCGGCTCCCCCGCCCCAATCGAACTACCTCTCAACCCAATCAACTACCTCGCCGTCGCCATCGATTCCATCGCACCCCTGATGCGCCTCCGCCAACAGAAGGGTGCCGCCGGAGGTGGTATGTCGCTGCCGATTCCTGTTCCCTTGAGCCTGCGCCAGCGCCGGCGCACAGCCATCATGTGGATCCTGGACTCGGTACTTAAGAAGAAGAGCCGTGGAAGCGGACCGACGATGTTTGCTCAGCGCTTCGCGGACGAGATCATCAATGTGGTTGAGGGGAAGAGCAGCGTGTGGGATAAGCGGGCGATGGCACACAAGGCGGCAACATCGGCGAGAGTGAACTTGAATTACACCAAGAGGTCAAGGAAGATGTAAGGGATAACGATCGGGAAGTTGCTCGTGGGTGTAAGATATGTATATGGGATTGGGTGTACTACAGAGCTGATGTACGAACTGTATCAACTGGGGAATTAGTATTGTGAAATATATATATGTGCGTGTTTGGCATTATATGTCAGATAACTATGTTAAAAGATAAAACTTACATCATAACTACAAACATGACAAAGTGCTGCCCATTGATAATACTGTAGTAGAATCGAAACTAAAGATCCTTGTAACGTAACTATTCTCCAACAAACTTCCAGATAACATCCCCCTTCCCATCAAATCCACCCCTCACGATCTCGCACCTCTCACTGCACCAGCACGTGATATCGCGTCGCTTACGCGCCTCCCACACCCCCCACATCCACCTCAATCACGCAGAACACTTACAACTCCACATCAACGCGCCGCAATCCTCCCGGGCACAAACAGACCATGCCCCCCCAGCCCGCAAAGTCGTGACATGCACACCGACGATGAGCTCAGGCGCAACCGATGACGACCCCGCCCGCGCTGTACCCGAGCCACTGCCATGGGCTGAGCCCGACGCTGGGGCGCTGGTGCCCACTGCGCGCCGTGGACGTGTTTGCGCTGCGGGACGTGGCGGAGTATGAAGGTTCGTCTCGTATTGCTTGTGTTTACTTGTTTAAATGGAAGTGCTAATTTGAAGGCAGGTCAGGGGATTTACTTTCACCTTAATCACCCTGTTAAATGGGTGCGGCTTACGGGGATTATTGTCGCGATGGACGAATTCTATAATCGCGTCTGCATCACTATTGATGATGGCAGCGGCGCTACAATCGAAGCTACGTGTCTTGCGCCGCCTCGGCCTGAGCCAAGCGCGACGGTAGCCGCCATCGCGATACCCACCGATCGCCCGGCCGACGACGCGATGGTGTCGCCTGACGGCCCGAAGCTGCGGGGTATTGATATCGGGAAAGTGGTGAAGGTGAAGGGCGGGATTAAGGAGTTCCGCGGCGTGAGACAGCTGGCTATGAAAGCTATTGTGGTGTTGGG
>JPJU01000121.1:0-22977 GCA_000750735.1 Pseudogymnoascus sp. VKM F-4246
TGGCTAGGAGCGTAGCCGCTTGTAGTAAGCTCTTTAATCCACTTTAGAAGGGTTTGCGCCTGGTTTTTTGATAGTAGCTGCTGCTTTTGGCGCGCTTCTACACGACGTTTGGCCACCCTTTATGCGCCGCTGCACAGTCCTTTCACAAAGCCCTAAAGCCTTTGCAGCAGCATATGAAGATTTGAATTTTCCAGACTTTATTCCTAAAATAGCTTCAGAAAGTCGAAAATTAAGCTCCTGGGCCTTTATGCTCCTCCGTTCAACCATTCTGGTGGTGGTGTTGTGGAAGTGAAAGTGGTATGTATGGTTTTGATGGGGTGGTCCTGACCCCACTAACGTAGGTCGTGGCCTAACCGATGGTATGGCCTAACCGACATAGTGGGGTTGGGAACACCCCATCAAACCCATCAACAGCTTCAAAAAGTCGAAAATAATTCATCTATTACCACCCTAACTCATCCATATGTTAGTTAGACCTTCAGAATTCAGACAAGTTTTTTCCTTCTGACCTTGAGCCCCGAGAAAGCCAACACTTGTATACAAACTAGTTAGTTGATATTACTACAGTCTGTTAAGTAGGTGTTTAGGTGTCTGTGTAGGTAGTCATGTAGATATTCTAGATATTCCTAGCTGGCAGCTAGGGTGGCGGCCATTGGGATATTTTGGATATTCCTAGCTATATAGATAGGTAGTCATTTTGTTGGGGTTTATAAATCAGCCTAAGACTACTGCAATTGTAGGCATTCCACTTTTGCATAGTTCAATGGTTTCGACAGCTACAGTTACATCCACTACTAGGTCACTACAAAGACTTCTAGGCAGCATTAGTACCATGTTAACTTCTAAGTAAAAAACGTTTATGTCCTTGTGTGCTTGCTGAGGTCTTTGGACCAATTTAACGAGTCGCCCCTTCCGCTCGCAGGAATAGATGGGCTCGGGATCAACTAACGAGAAAGTTCACAGCGCCAGAATGAAGCAAATGAAAGGAATTATTTGTAGCACTGATTCGCATTATTCAGAGGCCCTGAAATACAGATACGACAACACATGCTTAGTTAAGAGCTACGAATACGTGTGGAATTATACGGCGGTGCCAAAAAGAACTTCTACTGATCCCCAGTAATCGACGCCAAGCCCTGTTCCTGATCTTCACTAATAGTACTGTTCGCCTTCTCATAACCTGGAGCGTTTACTTGCAACTCTAGATGTTGACCTAATTATTCTGCTGGTTGTTAAGGATCCGAAGAATGGCCAGGAATAGGTTGAGAATATCGAGGTACAGAGAGATGCTTGCCTATAATCGCACCGTTAGAATGAAATTTCATTTCCACAAAGTCTGCTGCACTTACTGCAATCTCCTCCTCCACATGATAATGGCGCATGATCAACTGCGTATCAACAAGAATATACGCCGAGAAGAGGAGCGCAGCGATTCCCGAGTATGCTAACTCGACTGTGCTGTTATGTGGGAAGAATGCTGCCATGAAGCCAAACAATATCACCGCCCACAGCGTGCCGAACAAGTATGGCATCCACGAAGTGAAATCATATTTGGTTTGGCAGGCAAAAAGCGTCAGGCCAATGAAGAGCCCTGCAGTTAACAAAACTGCCTGGAGAACCAGTCGAGATTGGTAGAATGATACCACCACCGAGATTGCGTATGCCTCAAGGCCTGTGAACCCGGCGAGGAAAAGAAGATTGGTCGGGTAGGACTTCCTCTTCCAATATGTAAGTAACATAAATCCGATCGCTCCAAACATCTAGGACTATGTTAGCACGGTCCCCAATAGTTTGTAAGATAAACCAAAGTCGACAAGCTCAAGAGCTGGAAAGTCATACAGAAGTCCACATCATCCACTGATTACTCTGAATCCAGTCCTTGTAGCCGCTGTGAAAGAAAGATATCGAGCTCAGAACGGCGGTTGCCAGTAACTGCACAGTGCTTCATTTTGTTAGTAAACTGTTGTTCGGTGAGTATAAAGGGCAACTGACAGGATAGCGTAGACCTTTCGTACGAACTGCATTCGAATATCGATTGTGGCCTCCGCCACGGATCCCCCAAACTAAGTTGAGTCAGTCTTGCTTACATTCTCACATCCACACCGTCGTTATCAAATACCTTGAAGTCATCTGGAACATTATCCTCGCTGTTCCTCGGGCCACCGAGCAGAGCCTCTTCGTCTCTGCTGGAGCTGGGTTGGTCTTCATACGATGGTGGGGCCTGGGTGTAGTGAGCTGCGTCATCGAGGGAATCGCGCTGGCGCGCCTGAGTATATTTCGTGGTATCGGCCATCGTCAAAAGTAGTATACAGCAAGCAGCCGTTGAGCTTCGCAGTATACTAATCCGTTTGGCGTTTCGTTATGGAGCAGAACTATACTCTTGATCGGATCTATGAAGGCTGAAGGCGATGTCAGCTCAGCCGTAGACTCCAACGTCCCACAAGGTGGCGACAGGGTCCATCATTTCTTAGTCATGATTCGCTTGCTCCAATATCCATGTTCGATCTAGAGGTACGTACCCATCACCGTGCAGCCGCGGCTCCACATCTTCTCCAGTCTGTGAATATAGCTTCTTTCTTTCCCCAGCTTATTTGCATACTACGGCTATAGTAGACGCCATACTGTACAGTTAACGTGTTAGCATCCATATTACTTGTCACGGTGAGTTGTATAGTGCCGCGGTCTAATACGATAATATAATCCAACCGCCCCTGAGTCCCGCCTGTGACACCTCAACAGACCGATGCTATAAACATGCTCGCCAAGTACAGTAGTACAGTATCACGTACGGCATCCACGTAGCATAATATCACTTTATGGCTTTTCGGGGCGTCAATGATGCAGGGCAAGATTTTCATGAATAACACTCTAACATAGTACAACACCATCGTTCAACATTCGTAGCATATTAGTAACAGACTGAGGGCAGCTTAACCGAGAGTCTCCTTGTTTTGCAAAATAGAAACTGAAAGAAAAGCTACATGAGTTTTGAGAGTACAAAAAAATACCTCTCCCATGTGAAAACAATCCACAAAGAGGTATCGCTCGGCGGTCGGGAAGCGCTATCGTCCCAGAATAAGATTGACAAAGCGGCAATGGAATCATTTAAGCACCTCACTCCTCGGCATGGCCATTCGTGGCCTCGAGATGCGCTGTCTGTTCGCGTTGCATCCTCGCTTCGATCTCCTTCAGTTGGCTCTCGCGGGCCAAAAGCTCTTGTCTCTTCTCGTTGATCTCGCGCTGCACCTTGATCTCGATCTCGCGCAGCTTCTCCTCTTCTCTACGGAGTTGTTCCTCCTTGAGCCTAACAGATTGCGAGGCAAGGTCCTCGGGGTTCATAGAAGAGTCCCTGGTCAAATATTAGTAAAAATATAACTGTATCTGATTAATGGAGAACTTACGCTCCGGCGCCGCCATCAACACTCTTGCTGAGCTTCTCGGTACGGTAGTTTTCGTAGAGGAAGTCGTGAGTAATCTCCTTCAGATCCGCCAAGTGACTGTGTAGAAGAGCACTACGGATAGCAAGGAAGTCGGAGTGCCTGGGGTTATCGACCTCTACAACACCCCATGGGTACTGTCTGGCTCTAACTTTGCGACCACCGATCTCAACGACTTCCTCGGAGCCGACAATAGCGAACGGCATGAGACCTCGGAGCTCAGCATTTTCTTCGACAGTATCCTCATCGTCCTCCTCAATGTCGTATGGGAAGTTGTACACAGGAATGCGGTAGTGCTCGATATCCTCCATGACAAGCTTCTTGGACTCGGCCAACTCAGCGGGCGTGAGAGAGTCGGCTTTCCCGATGACAGGGATCACATTGACTCTTGGTGAAAGTCGCTTCATGAGTTCGATATCCAGTTCACGGAGTCTATACCAGTTAGACCGAATATCGCTTCTTATGACAGGGGAGCATACCCGTGTCCTGTAGGAGTAATAAAGTAGAGAAGAGCATGGACACGATTGTCGCGGAATCGTGGGTTACGCTTAATGCGCGACTCCTCCGCAAGAATGTCATCGTACTGTCGCTCGAGATAACCAACGATCTCGCCGAAGCTGTACCGCCGTCAGTAACTCGTTTACGATACTATCTCTGATGAGTTCGTACCTCGCCTCGTTGTCAATTTGATCTCCGAAACCGGGTGTATCGACAACAGTTAGGGAAATACGCGTTCCCTCTTCGTCCAACTCGAGTTCTGTTATCCGAATCAGTGTTGTTTTGGTTGGCAGTTTATTCGAGGCTTTGCTCACCGACGGTAATTGGCTTGATTTTGACGCCTTCCTCGATATGCGCATTCGCTGCATCATCATCATCCTTGCCAGGAAGCACCTTCTTGCCGCAGAGCGTGTTGACAAAAGTTGTTCGGCCTTCTCAAAATATTAGTTCCGAATGCTGATAGACGCGTTTGAGGGAGGTCCTCACCAGAGCCAGATGCGCCCACGACAGCAATGCTGAATTGGATACCTCTGAAAGAAACAGACAGGTTAGCAGCAGATCTCAAGCGTGAATCGGATCAAAGCCATACTTCTTCACGTTCTTCTTCTTGCGGATCCGGATCTGGGACATCTAACGGTTAGCACAATGATTTGGTCGGTATGCGATGGGGAGTGGCTCACTGCGCCCAATGGAGAAGACATGGCTGTCGGACAATCTAGGTATTGGATGCGCAATTGAATTCGAAGGGGTGATGGAGTACGGTTGGAAGGAGGTGTAAGTGAGATGTTGATGCTCCCGAGTGTAGAAGAGGTTAATGGGGAGGTCTCCAATATGAAAGTTAGGGGTTGGCGCTGGGAAGTAGCGAAATTCAGGGCCCAAGGTAAGGTGATGGGTCAAATTGGGACTAGCCTATTTGGTCCACCTCCCTTTCAGAATACACTACTAAAGCGTAACTGTATTACTGTGGCAAGGTACTTGAGGAGACGAGGCTGAAGAGGCGCTAACTATCGTAATCCTTACCCAGTTGGATGTACCATTGCATAGGGAGTACTACCATACCATACCACCACTCCGTGGGACCAAAGGCAGGTTTGCTGAGGCTTCAGATATCAGTTATATTCTTCCCCCAAGGAGGTTCAACTGGAGAGGAAGGAGAATAGTTATCATTCAAGACCATAAATGGCAACTTAGAAACGTCCTATCATCACGTTATGTGCCGCTAGAACGGCGAGGCGTGTGTGCCTAGCCGGGGAACCCTTTGTCAAATCAGTCCGCGTTTGACAGGAACCACCTACCACCGTAACCTTCTGATCTGGCCGGGTTGAACCTTCTTCACCACAGCACCTACATACAGGACCTGGCCTAACAAGATCGAAAGGTCTCCCTTCCTAAATTTGCCTTTGTTTTAGCTCTCACGGCGGTCGTACCTGCCAAGATCTACTGAGTATGAATACAAGGCCGGCCATCGAGCCGTCGGTTAGCCCTGCTGCGTTGTACGCTGCCTTCAACGACGACGCAACGTGCTTTTCAGTTGGGCTGGATTCGGGGTTTTGTAGTATGTTGGGGAATCATCCGCTGGTGGTGAAATATGAACTACTCTAATAGTCTATTGCAGTTTTTAACTCGGACCCATGCGAGTTACGGGTATCACGAGGTATGGGTGCCTATCAGCAACTGATGTACTGGACGTCCACGGTGATTCTTAAAAACTAACCTGCGGCTACAGATTTCAATGGAGGGGTAGGAGCTGTGGACATGTTGGCCAGGGCAAATTATATAGCTCTTGTTGGAGGGGGAAAGCAACCCAAGTTCCCACTCAATAAGGTGAGACATTCACAGAGATTTGACATATCACATAAGCTAAGAGGAGGGGCAGGTGATAATATGGGATGATGCGAAGCAGAAGGCTGTAATAACTCTTGAATTCCGCACTGCAGTCCGACGGGTCCGATTAACGAGACAACGGATCGTTGTCGTACTGCAAAACAGCGTCCATGTGTACGTTTTCTCTTCCCCTCCAGAGAAGGTTTCTATTTCCGAGACTGCCGACAACCCCCTGGGCCTCTGTTGCTTATCGTCACAACTGCTCGCGTTCCCTGGGCGTACTCCAGGTCAGGTGCATCTGGTTGAGCTCGAGACGGGAGGTGTACGAATCATCCCAGCACATACATCTCCATTGCGGGCTATTGAAATTAGTCCAGACGGCGAGATCATGGCAACAGCAAGCGAGACGGTGAGTACGGTTCGCCCTCGTTCCTGCATCAATATGGCTGACGTTCGTTGCAGGGCACACTGATACGCGTGTTTGGGACAAGCAATGGTGCTCGTATTGCCGAGTTAAGGCGAGGGGTTGACCATGCGTCTATTTTTTCCATATCTATCTCACCATCCAGCCAAATGCTTGCAGTTACCTCAGACAAGTCAACGTTGCACGTCTTTGATATGCCCCATCCTTCAAAGCTGGCGAGACCAGATTCAAGTAACCCTAATCGACGCCTCACCTCTATGGGCAGTGGCAGTCCTTCGCCAGTGGGAGATGAAGCTCCAGCTCAGAAGTGGGGCATTCTCAGCAAAATACCCATGTTACCACGTGTGTTCTCAGATATCTACTCTTTCGCGTCGGCACATTTCGAGTTGGGCGATGTTGTACCCCAAGAATCCTCACTCTTGGACAGCGTTTTTGAAACATCCAGGCCGCGGAAAGGAGTTATTGGTTGGACCAGCGACCACAGCCTCATTGTCATCAGTGCTGGACCTGACGGGCGGTGGGAAAAATTCATCCTTGCAGAAGGCGAAGATGGAAAGCGCTATTGCGTCCGCGATGGCTGGAAGAGGTACCTTGGCCCCTCATGATGTGGTTCTCGATCGGGGAAGAATACTTGGTCTTTCCATGAGCCAGCATGCTCGATCCCAAGGCTCTTCCACTCAAGCGAAACCAAAGAGAGCCAAGAATGAGCGGCATTTCTTGAGCAAACATAACGAAGTATTTGGAAGTAAGCACAATATTTGCGGCGGTGGGACAAGATAACTATCAGCCAGCTTGGTATCTGGAAATGCGCATTTAGTTGTCGTAGACTTAGTTGTGGCCATATATCAATTCCAGTCATAAAATAACTCAGAACTTGTCCTTCGACCTGTGTGCATGTCTTTCTTCCCGGTGTTCACGTATCGGCCTCTCGCTATCATAACGTGACCTTCTTCTAGCACTATCCCGGCGAGAATCGGAAGTCCTTTCTCTAGGACTACGTGATCTGGAAGAGCGACGACTGCGGTGGTGGTGTCTTTCTCTATGGTGCCGGGATCTGGGTTTTTCGTCGTGATCTCGCCGCAACCTTGCTGCAACCTCTTCCTTTTTCTCGCGAACGAGGAATTCTTTCATTGGGTCTTCATCGTCGTGTTCGTCCTCGAGATCCTTAAGCTCACGCTCCTCCTTCGACATCAGCCGTTCTGGCTTCGCATGGTTATCGGGCCCCGCAGAGTCGATCATATTTGAGCGTATGCCGTTGCCGTCTAGCGCAATTCCCTTATCTGGCTCCTCGTCCTGCTTCTTGTATCTTGTATGATCAACTCTCAGGACTCTGTTCATTATTTTTGTGCCGCCGAGGTTATCAACAGCTAGATCTGTACTCCTTTGGTCTTCGTATTTTAGAAAAGCAAATCCTTTCGATTCTCCTGTTTCTTTGTCGCGCACAAGGTTTATAAATGTCGGTTCGCCATACTGAGAAAAAATCGTTATGATGTCGCCCTCAGATAGCTGGAACGGTAACCCTCCAATGTAAATATACGCCGTATCTTTGTAGTCGGAATGCCATGACGCCTCTGGAGAACTAATGTTCGTTAGCAGGCGCGAACTACTATAACTAAGATTCAATAGAGTTTCCTTAACTTACACTCCATTCTCCAGTTCTCTCCTATTCAACTCTTGGACTTGGCGTATGCTATTCATGGTTACGGTGCTGTGTGATTGATTGATGTTGTTGTCGTGCCCAGAGGCTGCCAGTTATTTATTATCTGCAAGGCTGACACACGGGAGGTCCCGTTATCGACGGATAGGTACTTTCAACTCCGTAGTGAAGTCAATCAAAAGGAGGCCGACAACGCCAACCTCCCAAGAGAGCATTTCACAGCAATAAATGAGCGCTTATGGAGCCTATCGACGCCTCTGTTACTAGAGAAATGAGCAGTTGGTTGTGAACCACACATACGGCCTGATCCACTGTGGGCAAGCTTTGAGATACTGCAACTGGGAAACACGATAAACAATCATGTCAATACACACACCGAACCCCCAATTCACGGAAGATGACGTGCACAAGAGTCAGGACACGTCAAAGAAGGAGATGTGGTCCTCTATGTTGGATAGCGTAGCTAGCGGAAAGCGACTTCCAGAGAGAAATGTTTTTGTTTTGGGTAGGCAAAAAATACCGAGATGTTCACATGGATGACCTTCTAATAATTGCACAGGAGGCTCAACTGATAGCCAAAAAGAGTTTCTGGAGGCTCTATCTTCAGACTCATCAGCGAAAAGATCCCAGGGCCGGCATGGAAACAGGAAGCCGCCTGTAGCAAACGATTTCGCACTTGGGTATACCTATCATGACGTTCTGGACGCCGAAAACGAAGGTATGAATTACGACTATCCCGAGCCTGCTTCGCCTAGCTAACGCAGCGAAGACACCATAGCTCGACTGTCCTTATACTTACTGGCAGATTCCTCTCCGACTTTTACTCCGCTCTTGCGCTCGCTCCTTACACCTGAGTCAATACCAAATACCTTGATTGTCATTTTACTAGACTGGTCAGAGCCATGGCTCTGGTTGCGACAACTGAGGGATTGGGTGAAGTTACTGCGCGTATTACTCGTCTCACTGAGTCCGGAATGCAAGGCCAAGATGGAAGAAGTCATGATCCGTTGGCGCGACAGAGGGAAGGGGACAGCATTGGATGCCGGCAGTTCTCTTTCGGCGGAGGGTGAAGTCAGCCTGCCCCTAGGTCCTGGGGAATGGGAGGATGCATTAGGACTACCACTTTGTGTCGTATGCCAGAATGTGAGTAGCTCTGGATCTGGTATATTTTCACAGCGCTTATTATGAACAGTCCGATGGAATGGAGACGCTGGAGAGGGAGAGTGCTTGGAAGGAAGAAGAATTCGACTTTGTTTTGCAGACGCTGAGGACGGTATTACTAAAACGTGATTCCCCCCTGTCGCAACTAATTCTTCATGTGCTGACATTTTGGTTTAGACGGCGCGTCCCTCATATATACAATCCCTTCTGCGACAAGTCAACTTCGGCCTCTGATACACTCGTCACTTGGTATCCAGCCACTATTAAAAAAACAAGCTTTGAAACATAACGTCATCGACCGGGATAAGGTTGTTGTTCCGCCAAATTGGGACTCTTGGGGAAAGATTCGAGTCCTTAGAGATGGTTTCGATGTGGAGCGAATGAGCCAGGGGTGGACTTCTGACATTGAGGAGGACACGGCAGAAGGTGGCCAGAACGGGCTCCAAACGGGTTCCCAAACACCCGGGGGACACCTGAGCGCCATATCGGCCTACGAAGAGGCTATCCGAGATCCTCGGGGTGATAATGCCTCCAATATGCACGCCAACTCCTCTGGTCAGAAATTGGAGATCAAAAGCGAGGAGACTCAAGCATTCCTGGAGACCCAACTTGAGGCTCTGGAGCGTATACGTAATACCGCAGAACCCGAGCGAGAGCGCACAGGTAGGCAGAAATACTTCGCGGATGAGACTATCGTCCCGGTTGAGAACCACATTGGGCCTGTACAATGTAATATGGGAGGTATCGAGGTCGACGTTGATGATATGCTCAAACGATTGACGGTATGTGCTGGATAACATATGATTGAGTCATGCTGATGAAAACAGGACCACAATCGGAGCATGGACACTGAAGCTCCTGCCGCGTCGACGCCAGATGGAAAGTCCCAAAACGAGGCACTGGCATCGTTCTTTGCAGGACTGGTAAAGAGAGGCGGAGGCAGCGCAGCGAGTAGCCCAAAGCCCGGGGGTGTATAACAAGCTGGCGTTCAGGTCCTACTATTAGTTTTGTCAGGTTGCTTGCTAGTGGTCGATTCGTGATACCCTCGGAAAGTTGTCTTTTGTGCAGCTAATCAATCGAATGCCGATGATCAAATTTGTATGCACCGTTCGTTGTCCACGACGGCCATTATAACTAGTCACTACTAGACTACCTCAAATTTATAAAACTTAATTCCCACCTTGTTAGCTCGTCGATGCTGCTGTTAATTGGTCAATTGCCTTGTTCCTCAGTGGCCTATGTCAAGTTTTACGCACAGCACACCTGGGCATGTTGAGAGGAAGGAACTGATGGGAAGATTCGCGTTTGGCAAGGGTGCCTCTCTCCGTAGAATAGATTTTAAACATACATAGTCTAATCTCAGATGACTTTGAGAGCATCGAACTATTTACCATCAATCAATGAGGGCAAGAGGCTCGATCCGCACGTGGGCCTATGCCGCCAGAGCACTCACTAGAACAGCAATATTACGCAACCCCCAAGGTGATCGATCACAAGAAACATATCAGAGGTTGTTACATCAACGATGTTTATAATTTTCATTTACACTTTTCAATTTCAACCAGTGAGTGTATGTAACATTTTCCCTGAGTCCACCACGAGATGAGGATGCCTGACGGCGAGTAGCCCAGATGTATGTGCCATATTCCCCCATCATCAATCCAACGCCAGTTGCAAGCCCAACAAATGTCTTCCCTAGAATAAACCGCTAATACAGAACTTCCCAGCTGCCTCGACGCACATATGGACGAGGGCGAAGCCGGCACTTTATAATAAAAAAAGGAATGTCCCGCTCTCGTGCCTCTGTTGCCGGAGCCGCGGGGCCAGAGGGCAAGAATACATTAACAAAGGAAATGATACCCGTACAATGGGGTGAGTACATAATCGGTCATCATTACTTAAACCTGACAATTCGCCATATTTCACTATAATAGAATGAGATAATTCGAGGGCGCGATGCCTGTGTCGCCGTTGGCCTTCTTCGCTTGCCACCACCTTCCGCTCACGTCGGACACCTCGAGGATCTCGTGTTTCGAGAAGCTGATCTCGTTGGCGTCGTCGGGGTTCGCCTCGTACGAGTAGATGGCCTTCGCTCGGTAAGGGTACTCTGTCGGGGCGACGACCTCGGGGACGGTCTGCTCGGGGATCTGGCTTGGTGCGCCCGCTCCAGGGATGACAGGGGCGGGGCTGTTGCCGAAACGCTGCTGGATAGATCCCTTATCGGTGCCCATGCCTGCGTTGGTGAAGCCGGACTGGACTGGTGACGACGTTTCGAATCCATTGAGCTGCGCGGAGGTGTACATCTGGGGAGCCTGGCGCGAAATAGAGGTATCGGGTCGGCCGCTTCCATAAGCGTGGGACATGCCGCGGTTGCTGTTGCCGGAAGGCTGCTCCTTGTGAAGAGCAAAGGAGTCGAGGTAGGCGCGGGAAACCGAAGATGGAGTAGATCCGAAGTAGAATATCCAAACAATCTATGGCTGTTAGCATCATGTGTCAAATAGTGCAAGTTGGAGGAGCATCTTACCGAAACCATGCAGAGAATAATGTTACCCGCGGCCATGGCATTCATTGATCCCTTGGAGGCGAAGATAACACCATTGATAGACGAGCTCAGCATTGTGAATCCGATGGCCAGGAAACCAACGACGGCTACGTGGTAAGTCGCAGAGGTGTTGGAAGCGATAACCACAAAGACGCCGATAATGCAGGCCAGCATGTAGAAGATGGAGAACCAGACGTAGCTCTGCACGTCGCCGCTCACATCGGTGACAATCGCACCGATCAGGGCGATTAACCAGGCCAGCTGAGGGAGAGAGTTAGCTAGTGAGACGGCATTCAGTTGTTTCGACAAGACTTACCAGCGATATGGAGATTGTGGCCAGAGCGAAGGGGTCGCCGATGATATTATCCATGCGCATCCCGCTCATGCCTCCAGAGCGCCCTCTCATCGACGAGTCCATATTGCCATTCATTTTACGTAGTGATGGCGAATGCAGCGCTCCGTAGGATGGCATAAGGAAAACCGGATCACTGCAGGTATCCCAAATCCCCTTCCCAGATTATGTCGTGGGGGGGTCAGGCCGCAATTCAGTCGTCGGGTCCGTCGAAGAGGTTCGGTCGATGGCGAAGAAAGAGAGTTGTGTCGCGCGCGATATACGAGGCTGCTGGTGAGGAGGCGACGACGAAAGAACGAAAGGACGGCGAGCAAAGGAAGGCGATGGAGAGCTCGACTAGCGGTATCTCTCTCTTGTATGAATGGAATCAACTGGCGACGGTGCTGGCTTGAGACGACGTCGTGATGGTGGTGGCTGGCGGTGGGTTTAGGATTGACAGTTGGCGAGACAAGACGGGAGAGAGACAATCTCGGGATAACAGCACAGACCACACACACCACGGAGGAGTCCGTGTACGTGTACGAGAATTGAGTCGGTATTTGAGAGCAAGGTGACTCGCGATTTTTTGTAAGTACTGTACAGTAAAAAGTGTACAAAGCAGTGGAGAAAGAGACGAGGTAGGTAAAACGGGCGAGAGTCGGCAGTGAACAGCAGACGCAGACGCAGGCGCAGAGGACAAAGGTGAAGCGAATTGGAAATGTGACGAGATTGTTGGATGGGCCAAGAGAGTGTGATGGGATACGGATAGGATGGGATGGGGTACTGTATGGGTACTGTATGGTACTGTATGGTACTGTACGGGGGATGCGACGCGGCGCGATGAGATGTGAGACGTGGGATACGTGGGAGAAAATGAAATTGAGAAGGGGAGCGTTTCGAAAAGGCTGGTAGGCTGGTAGCTGGATTGGTTGGTACCTGTGGACTGGGCTGTGTGGGCTTGTGGACTGTGGGTTGTGGGTTGTGGACTTTGGAGGTGTGTGGAGTGGATGGGATGGGCTGGGCTGGTAGCTGGGGCTGCTTGGGTCTGGCTGGACCTGAGTCGTCATTTGAGTCGCTACGGTGCTGTGCTGTGCTGTGCTGTAGGTAGGGAGAAAAACTTTTGAGCTGCTGTGCTCCAGTGGATCTTTGGGAGAGTGAAGAATATGAAAAATAATATAGCCAAGGCGGCGCCGTGCAGTGCAGTGCAGTGCAGGGCAGGGCAGGGCAGGGCAGTTGGGATGAAGCCAATGCGAATCAATGTTGTACAGGAAAAGGGGTTTTTTGGGTGCAAGAGAAAGGCGGATGAATGGGTGAATATTGGCGCAAGTTGGATTCTAAGAGACATAAACGGGCAATGGGGATGGGGTCAATTGGAGCACAAGCAAGCACGATCAAGCACACAGCACTGGGCACTGGGCACTGGGCACGACAGTTTCCTGTATTTGTATTCGTACCATAGCAAGAGGGTATCACCAGCAGTGTATTCCGTGCAATACATACAATGAATACATTCCAGTGCATTCACCATACAAAAAGCCGTTCGCTACACCACCCCAGACGATCAAGAGGGCCTGCAAGTCTGTGCTCTGCAGCAAAATGTAACGGGATAATCGTGGGCCATCGCCGTTACTCGTTAGTCCAGGGCAGGGCAGGACAGGACAGGACAGGAGGATGTGTTTTAGGGATGAGAGAAGGATGAGGAGAGTACTATGGTATCCCAGGGCGGTTCAGGTACGCGCAGGGCCGAGATTAGGTACAAGGTTGTGTGCCTGACGACTAACCGTATGGGATGTACCCCTTTGATTGATGGAGGGCGTGAAGAGGCGTGAAGAGAGGTACTTGGGGCTGGGCAGTGTACAAAAATAAGTTGATGGATGGAAGTTGGGTGGTGGTAGGTGGTAGGTGGATGAGAGAGTGGAGAAGACACGAATAAGAGTGGATGGGAGTGGACGGGAGTGAATGGGAGTGAATGGGAGTGGAGTGGAAAGTGGGTTTTGGTGTGGATGAGATACTTTACATCGTTGGTGCTAAAAGTGTTAAAAAGGTGCTAAAATGTGTGTACTCCTAGAGTATACGCGTTTGGTGGCTGGTGGTTAACGCGCCAGGAGTGTTTTAGAAGTTGCGCTTGTATTTTCACAAGGCAGTGCTCGATGATGGGCTACAAGATAATCAATCTCCTGGATGATGACTACCCGGATGGTATCAACTTATCGCCTGCCACCTTCCTCCTTCCTCCTTCCTCCTTCGTCCATCGCCCGTTTTGTGTTTCGCGTTTCGTTTTGCTTCGCTTCCATAGGACAAGACACCATATCCCACCCATCCATCACTCCTCCGTTTCAGAATCCTTACCCGCTCACTTTTAGACTAAGTTGAACACCAGACAATCCCCACAAGCGCCATGGCACCCGGCATGGCACCACTCCGACAGTTCTTCCTCTTCTTCTCCTGGGGATTCTCCTGACCTTGCCGCTAATTGCCACATTACCATATTAGCCACACGCCAGCCACACACGCCAGCAAGGTCAAGGTTCAATGGCCAGTGGTCAAAACGGCCCGTTTTCTTCGTCTTCACCGAATACCCGTGATCCGGACATTATATTGTACTGTGATAATCGTAACTCATCATAAATCTGCTGCTGCTCGCCCTCCAGTCTCTGACGCGAAGCTGCATCTCACACCTTCCCCACCATCTCACCTCACTCCCAGCCGCCGCCGCCGTGTCTCATCCAGTAGCCTCATCCTCCTGCCGCGCGATTTCCGCTCGCCGCACGCCTTGCTCCGTAATGTCAATCCTGCTCTCTATCTCTGCCCAGTGCTCGCCCGACTGTAAGATGTCCACAGAGTACCATCTCTGGAGGACCGCCGCCGTGCGCTCCTTTAGCGACGCAATGGTCTTCATCTGCGCAGCTTGGACTGCCTCCAGCTCAGCGACTTGGGGTCGCGTCGCGATAATCTTGGCGGATCGCTCGGCCTCGGGTATGGGGGTATCGCGTATGGACGTCAGGCTCGAGGCGGTCAGCGGGAAGGAGGCCGCTGAGGAGAGGACGATGGCTGATTTCGAGGGTAGGTCCAGTAGAGACGGAGGGTCCTCGCTATCGGGGCTGTAGAAGAGGTCGGGATGACGCGCACCTAACCACAGAACGTAAGCTTCTTGGGTCACACAGCTGCCACTTTCAAAGTATAAACTCACGAAGCTTTAATAAATCTTCGGCAACCTTGGATTTCGTAGTGATCATGTCCAGGCCCTTCTCTAGCTCATGTAGCCTCTCCGCCACAGACTTCCGCTTGACGCTGTTGGCATTGCCATCGAGATGTCCGTAAATTGCATACTCAGCCTGACGTAGTCGGGCCTCCAGAAGCTCGAGAGTCAGCCTAGCTGTATCATCCGCATCGTGATCCATTGGTACTGCATTGGGGTTCTGATCTGTTTGGGTGCTCCAAGCAATTGCTGGGTGGACAATTGATTGATATGCACAGACCATTTCCCCGATAACCAACGCGCCAAGCAAATGACAAGGCTGAGAAAATGACAAACGGGCCACTTTGGAAATGATGACCTTGGAGTCTTGGGGGTCCGCGCTAGTATTGAGGCTACATACTTGGCCCCAATCTCGAGCGCAGAACAGCCAAAACGCCTTCTCCCCAGACAGAACACAAAACATTCTTCATAATTTTACTGTCGTCGCTCCCTTCAACAACCAAGGCGTTTTGGTCGTCACGGCGCATCTGATGCGTCTATTCCTACCCCTCAAACAGCGACACTGAACCAGCATCTGTACCAACACTCGTTGACACCCCAGATTGTCACGCCACTACGGTAAAAACGACCCCATAAATCGTCACACTTTCCCCGGCCCCAACAGCAGCAGCATATTCCTCCGCGCACGTGGAAGGAGATCGTGGTTGATGCAATGACATATTCGACAATCAATACATCCGATCCCGAGAGCCCCATGAGTCCCATGGACATCCCCGAGACTGGAGGGGGGAGACGGTAAGCATAGACACTATGGACGGTGATCGTGTGAGGAACAGCCGCTGATATCATCAACCATACAGGCAGCGGCCCAAGAGAACATACAAAGATGCGGCTTTTGCGGGCCAGGCGTCGTGGATAAGCAGCAACGTAAATTTAGTAAACACAAGTACGTTGCCGTCCTGTCCGTCGTCGCCCAAGGGTCCCTACTGATTTTATTCCAGTTATTGGTGCTGGAACTTTGGCCATGCCCCTCGCGATGGCACACATGGGTATCCTCCTTGGAACAATCGTCATCATATGGTCGGCAATGACTGCTTCGTTCGGCCTTTACCTACAGTCTCGATGTGCGCGCTACCTTGACCGTGGCCAGGCGTCTTTCTTCGCTCTCTCTCAGATGACTTACCCAAGTGCGGCGGTTATTTTTGACGGCGCGATCGCAATCAAGTGTTTTGGTGTTGGAGTCAGCTACCTCATCATCATTGGAGACCTGATGCCTGGAGTTGTTAAGGGATTCAATCCTTCAGCGGGGAACGTGCCATTTCTGGTTGATCGCCATTTTTGGATAACCGTCTTTATGTATATACCCCAACCACCTATCCCAATCTTGCTATCGTTACTAACTAAAATCAGGCTGGTCGTCATACCCCTATCTTTCCTGCGGCGCCTGGATTCATTGAAGTATACGAGTGTGGTTGCCCTTATCTCCATTGGATATCTGGTCATTTTGGTCGTGTATCACTTTGCAAAGGGCGACACTATGGCCGATCGAGGGCCAATTCGCGTTGTGCAATGGGAAAGTGCGATTTCCGCGCTCAGCAGCCTGCCTGTGATTGTTTTCGCGTATACTTGCCATCAAAATGTGAGTGTTTTGCAATTAGCTCTTCTGATATACGGTCTAACATTAAACAGATGTTCGCCATTGTGAACGAGATCAAAGACAACTCTCCTCGCACGTAAGTTATTCCATGGGCAGCAATTCCTTGTTCGCAAATGCTAATAAACCCCTTGCAGAATTAAGAGCGTCATTGGTGCTAGTATCGGCTCTGCTTGTTCGACTTACATCGTTGTCGCGATTACCGGGTATCTGTCATTTGGCAGCAGCGTGGCCGGAAATATTGTGGGAATGTGTATGTTATATATTTCCTTTGACAACTGTGCTTTACTGACATTTCACAGATGCCCCGAACGTTGCCTCTACAATTGCAAAGGCTGCAATCGTCGTCCTCGTTATATTTTCATTCCCACTTCAGGTCCACCCATGCAGAGCATCCGTTGTTGCTGTACTCAAATGGCGTCCAGCCAGGTGGACGAAGTCGAGAGACACAAACGTATCGCCCTCGAGGGCTGCACCACTGCTTCCTAGTGCTGCTGGCCACTCCGGCAAGCCCGAGGTCATTGGGGATGTCAAGTTTGCTGCCATCACGACTGTGATTGTAGTTCTCAGCTACATCGTCGCTATGTCAGTGTCATCATTGGACACCGTCCTCGCCTATGTGGGTGCTACTGGCAGCACCAGTATCAGCTTTATCCTTCCCGGCATCTTTTACTACAAAATTTCTTCCCCTGATTCCATTCACCACCAGAGACTCGCAAAGGATGACGAGGATAGCGCTTCGGCCACTCACGGTCTCTTCGAGGAGGGCAGTGCAGCCAGGAAGGTTTCTAATAAGGAGGCCATCATCCGCTATTTGGCACTGGGTTTGGTCATCTACGGTTTCGTTGTCATGGCTACTTGCCTGACTACTAATACTTATTTCTTGGTGTCGCATTGATTGATTGAAGTCCGGTTTTATTTCGACGGTTTGGGGAGTAGTCCAGCGATAGCATTGTGAAAGGGGTTGGGCGTTTTCTTTTGGTTTCCTAAACAGAGTTGGCTAGAATTTGTTTCCGGGGTTCACGAGGCATGATATATGGATGGGAATCATAAGATTGTACATAAAATTACATAGAGGTCGATAACACAGCAGTCATCTTGGACTGTAAATACAGAAGCCTCGAACCCCTAGTCACAGATAAAACGCCACGCTATGCACTGCCCGAGTGAATATCCCTACACTGCCTTTCCTGCCTCGCCCGCGGCCGGTTTAGCGGTCTGGTTTCCTCGGAATTTCGGCTCCATAAGTCCAACCTAGATTTAAGTCAGCCTTCTGTATCATCCACCCGCTGTCCAGTATGAGCCCTTACCATAGAGAGCAGTCTCCAAGCTGGATCCGACGGCTGTGCACCCACTCCGAGCCAGTATCTCGCCCTCGTAGAGTCCAACCGGATATCCTTAAACGGCCTTCCCTCCCCATCCTCTGGCTTCTTTGGTATCGGGTCGTACGTGCCTGCTGTCTGTTAGTGACCTGCCCCTCCTCACTCCATCAATCCTCCACATACCGAGCACCTCGAGCGGCTTGCTGTTTCTTGCGGTTCTAGAGCACAATCAATTAGCCCTTCGTCCCTCTCCCTCAGGTTCGCTCCGGATCAACAAACCTCGCTTGTGCCACCACGATGTTGTAGAATGGGGCCTTCCGCCTCCCGAAGCGTGCGAGGCGTATCTTGACAACCATGATGTGCGGATTGACAATGGTTGGGGGGGTGTGAGGTTGGGTCGTTTTCGAAATCTCGGAAACGCGATGCGACAACTTTTGGCGGTTGCCGTTTGGGTCGGGAAATTGTATCGCCGACCCTCCTTTTTGGCACTTTGGAGGTCGAGATTACGTAAGCGAGGGGGAGTCTGGTGTGTGTATCATGACATCAACCTTGATGGATCTGGTGCGATTGAATAGTTATAGGAGCTAGGTTAATACATGGTTGCTGTCCTGTTTGTTGCCTCTGTTGACTTCGTTATTTTATAGCGATTTACTAGTGGTTTTATTCAAATTATATTTAATTCTCACCCTTTCGTATTTATTTGTTTCATTTATACGTATTTCAACTCTAGCAATGGCTTTGAAGGTAGGATACAAACCCCTTTTCGCTATACTCATATTTTCAAGATGGAGGCTTACAAGACAAAGACATTAAGCGCCAAGAGTGCCGCTGCGCTCGATCAAGATCTGATGACTGTTGGCGCCTTTTCCATCGATCAGCTGATGGAACTGGCAGGCTTGTCAGTATCACAAGCTGGTATGTGCGACGGGAATTTTGGACCGTTGGTCCCACAACGCAGCACAGTCCCCTGACTCATGCCAGTGTACCGGCTTCATCCTCCGAGCAGAGGTCGACGCATCTTGGTGGCATGCGGCCCCGGTAACAATGGTAATAGGCCCCTCCCGTCGAAGTCACTGAAGAGTAGAAGATACTGACCATATCTGAAGGCGGAGATGGCTTGGTCGCAGCCCGACACCTCTGGCACTATGGCTATAAGCCGACCATATATTATCCAAAGCAAAGCAAGAATGAGCTGTATCAGGTATGTTTGGACATCTCTCCATATTGGGATCCCCGACAGGTCCTCAGCCACTCGTCTATATTCCACGGAAGGCAAGAGCCTCCATTGCCCATTTTACCCATATTGCTTGGTTTAATATCTCGCAGTATCCCCTCCGTGCTCCATCTCCGTTTCCTTTTCGGTGGTTCCGGCGAATGCTAATATGCTCATTGACAGCGTTTATCTACTCAGTTGAAAACCCTGAACATACCCTTTGTAGATGACTTCAACTCTGCCATCGAAGAGACGGATCATGTGGTCGATGCAATCTTTGGTACGTAGTGCCATGGAAGAGGCAAAATTTAACGTCTAATTGACCACAAAAATAGGCTTCAGTTTCACTGGTGAAGTGAGAGACCCGTTCGGGCCAGTCATAGAGGCATTGGCAAAGTCCAAGGTGGACGTAACTTCCGTTGATGCCCCATCCTCATGGAATATCGAGTCTGGTCCGCCAAGTTCGGGACCGGGGAAAGACTTTAATCCCACATCACTTGTCAGTTTAACGGCCCCGAAGCCACTGACGAAGTGGTTCAAGGGGAGGCATTTCTTGGGCGGCAGGTGAGCTGTTTCAGCATATTTTTGAGTCCCGGAGTAAGGAATTGTAGCTGACAGAAACAAGATTCGTCAGCCCAGATATCGCGAAGAAATATGACCTGTCAGTTCCAGAGTACCCTGGGATTGATCAGGTTGTAGAGCTCGACAGTTCTAACCGGAAGTTGTGAAGGAAAAATTCGCGAATTATAATATATTTAAATTGCTCGTTATTGGCCACCAGTGAAATTCCATCCACTCTCTGAGCTAGTCAATCCATCATTGCAAACCGAGCCAAACATATTATTCTCCCATAGGGGTGGTATAGTGAGCCCGTATAAAGCAGCCACCCCGATATATCTATTTTGAGCCGTGAGAGACGAAGGTGGTGTGGCAGCTGCAAGGGCGAATTAACGTGCCATGCAAAGCGCCCGATGCACACCACCATAAAACAGTTGGGCTTGCTGGGACGGGCCTTCCAAAAGCAGACAAGGGCTATTGCGGTCTTTACCTCGTGGAAACATCGGGATTATGGGTATTAGTATCAAATTTGTATATTTTCGGAAAATGGAAGTGACGTCGCAGACTGAAACAATGAGACAAGCCTCTCTCTACGCCCCGCCATCCCGACAACTACGCCACGGCTAGCCCCTAGACCCTCTATACTTAGTATTTATGACCATATTTGCGTAGACGCTCGAAATACAGAAAGCGGATTGTGTCATCATGGCAACAGCTTCTTCTTGGGGATTTGGTGTGGGAAGGAAAAAGGAACTTCTCAACCTGTCGATGCCAAGGAGGGCCAGTCCAAAGCGACAGATTCTGTCATGCAATACATATGCATGGGATCTTCCCGTACAGCCGTAGTCTGGTGGAGAGAGCCATCATATATGGGTTTGGTCTCCACAAACCCTATTCAAACCTTTCCCCCCAATATTAATATGTGAAAGGTCGCAGCAAAACACGAACGCCCCGCAATCTCCAGTTTGTTGTCAGCTATTACTAGCCATTGATAGCCACCGCCAGAGACTCCAAAAGGCTACGCGCTCCCTCACCGAGCTCCTTCCGACGCAGGTACGACGTACACGACAGACGCACGCCCGTTACCTGCTACATTTTGCGCCGCTCTTACAATTTGCAATTTGCTGGCTGGCTGGCCCAAAAAAATCCGCTCGGAAATTTCTCACGCCACAAAAAAATCGCCGAGCCATTTTCACGTGACGTAACATAGTTTCTCCCTTTGCCAAGAAGGGGAGACCGCAGCTGGGGCCATCCACTCCCTATTCCATACTCACATAAGTAGAGAGGGGCTGCGAGATAGGGCTGTGGAGCCACAACTAGACCCTACGAGAAGGTTATCACGAGAGGCAAAAGGTAGAGGTACAGAGCCAATTGGCTCAATCGGACCACTCCTTGATCATGTCCAACAGGTACCAGAGGTTTGACACCCCCGACCCCGTGGGGACGTGCTTGTGTCTGACGCGCATATAGCAACAGGAGGGACTATCATATCGTCGTTCTGGGCGCAGGTATGACACCCCCCAACACAGATGAGCCTGGAGAGCAGCTGAAACTAACGCGACTCTAGGGGGCGTGGGCAAGAGTTGCTTAACTGGTACATTATCTACATGACACTGAATCCCGGCAGCGTAAACGAGTATCTGACATCCGCTATAGCACAGTTTGTCCAAAATGTGTGGATAGAGAGCTATGATCCCACCATCGAGGATTCGTATCGGAAGCAGATCCAGGTCGATGTAAGCCAGCCCTATCAAACGTACATTTGTTTCCCCTTGCTAATATAGTTGTCCACAGGGGAGGCAATGCATGTTAGAGATGTACGAAAACCCCCCTGACAAGCCCCCAAAGTCCCCAACTCACGCCTCACAGCCTCGACACCGCAGGAACTGAACAGTTCAGTAAGTCCACCTAGAGACCTCGCGCTTGCGATCCTCTCTTGCTGACCCGTGCCTAGCCGCAATGAGGTAGGGAAAACCCACTCCGCCGCCACCAACCCCCGTGACTCCAAAAACCTAATGCCGGCCCTAGGGAACTGTACATGAAGACAGGCCAGGGCTTCCTCCTTGTCTTCTCCATCACCAGCCGCAGCAGTCTCGAGGAACTTTCCGAGCTGCGCGAGCAAATCATCCGCATCAAGGACGACGAGCACGTGCCCATCGTCATTGTGGGGAACAAGTCAGATCTCGAGGGCGACCGTATGGTGAGTCGGTCTAAGGCCTTCGCTCTGAGCCAAAGCTGGGGCGACGCGCCATACTACGAGACGTCGGCGAGGCGGCGAGGTGAGTTTTCTCCCCTACCCCGACACCATCCTCGAAGTCAGTCACAGTGCGGAATCTCACGTATATAGCGAATGTCGACGAGGTCTTCATCGATCTCTGCCGGCAGATCATTCGGAAGGGCAATGACGTGACGCAGGAGCCCGAGTATGAGCCGGAGGTGCCGAAGAAGGAGAAGACGCGGCGGCACCTGCTACGCCGGAAGGACGGGCCACGGTGCACGATCCTGTGAGCGGGAGCGGATGTGCGGCGAAGGGATGGCGAGGGGCAGGGATAGGAGTGGGGATGATCCGGCCGTCCCTTAGACAGATTGGTGCGAGCCTGCAGGAGTCTGGTATAGACAAAACATCTCAAGATATGCGGGAGCGCGATTTGATGGATCTAGATCATAATATATGTACAGGGATATGATCTCTACAGTCTTGTCTTCCTGGCGAATAAATCACAGTGTTATCTCTATATGCCTCGGCTAATGCGTCACTGCTTGCTTGTATTGCGGCACTCTGAACTCGTGCCGGAGATATTGCATGTGCTATGCCACCGGTGCGCGTGGCCGTACATGTACGACTTTCTCAAGAGGCATCACCAGCTAGACTGACTGAACAAGCCGCGGGAAAAGAAGTACCAGCGAATAATGATGCGAGCCTGCAATCCGAACCGAACAAAAAGTATGCCGTGGAGCAATAATAAAAAATCTATATGTAGGCATTCCGAATCACTGAGCACACTCCCTAGCTATGTGGGCATCCGGTCTCTAAAATGATCGAAAGACAACAAAACAAAGAACAAAAGTAAGCGCCGTGAACCCGAGCCCCCCTCGCGTCGTCCTCCGGCCGAAACCAAAACAAGACAAGACCGCAGCAAATAAAACGGGACCGAGT
>JPJU01000124.1:0-11541 GCA_000750735.1 Pseudogymnoascus sp. VKM F-4246
TGAGACAAGTACAACCGACAAGGACAGATATATGTGTTCCGGCCCAACCACCAATATTGCTCATTCGTGAATGGGCCGGCCCAACCACCAATATTCTGATTGACGGTTGGGCCGGCCCAACCACCAATATGTAGAGTAGCGGTGTAGAATAATTCAAATCCTACAACCTACAACTATTGCGATTATGGCTACTATTGCTTTAATTAACCCATTTCCAAACGACATACGCACTGCATTTGAAGCATATTTAAGTAATCCTACTTACTATAACCGAGAGCAACTTCCATATACAAAATGGCACCAAATGCGTACTATACTACAGAATATTACAACGTTTACTCCATTTGATCAAGAGAGTAGTAACCTAAAGCACCGTACGCAGTCACAGTTTGAGCTTATAGATGAGAAGCTCTATAAGAAGAGTGATATACGGCATCCTACTCCTAGGTTTGTAGTTCAAAAATCAGAGGCATTTGATATTATTGCAGAAGAGCACCTTAAGCTTCTACATGCAGGTCGGAACAAGGTAAGCCTTCCTTATATTATAGCTCGAGCTCTGGCTTAAGCTTCGGCTTGAGCTTCAGCTTGAGCTCTGGCTTGAGCTCTAGCTCTATAATACTAACTATAAGAAGGTGTGGCCTGCAATTGAGCAACAGTACTATAGGATTAAGCGTGAGGATGTTGAGTTTATACTCAAACGTTGCAAGAATTGCAGTCTAAATCAGCCAAATACTACAAAAGCTCCATTAGTCCCTATTATCAGTAGCCGAGCATAGGAACGGGTACAGATTGATCTAATTGATCTATGCCACGAGCCTTCAGGGCAATATAAGTGGATTTTGTATATAAAGGACTATTTCTCAAAATATACACAGCTCTACCCGCTTAAGAGTAAGCATGCAGAGCCAATTGCAGACTGCTTTGCTCTATTTATTGCAGCTTTCCTACCTCCAAAAATTATGCAAGCAGATAACGGCAAGGAATTCAAGGGTGCACTACTTATTCTACTACGTAAGTATGGGATTCAAGTAGTAAATAGAGCACCACGGTCACCTCAAACGCAAGGCCTAGTTAAGCAGGCAAATGGAGTTGTAGAAGCAAAGCTACGAGCATGGAAAATGGACCATGGGTCTACAGAGTGGAAGGATGGGCTGCTTGAGGTCACGCTTGCAATGAACACCCAAATCCACTCTACAATTGGGTGCGCACCAGCTGAGCTACTATTCCGAGATAGGAGCTCTCATATTAAGTGGCTTAATAGCCAGGCTCGGAAGGATCTATCAATTAGAGTTGAGCAAGAAGAGCCAAATCTAGGCCCAATTTTCGAGAGCGAGCTAGAGCCCCGAGCTCAAATCGACCCACGAATCGACCCACGGCTCTACAATTCGGAGCTCAATTTGGAGCTCAATTCGGAGCCTAGCTCAGGCTCCGAGCTCAATTCTGAGCTTAGTATTAAGCTTAGAGCTCGAGCGCCTACTCGAGCTTCAGCCAGCCAGGCAGCTGGGCTCAATTCAGAGCCTAGCTTAGGCTCCGAGCTCAATTCTGAGCTCAGTATTAAGCTCAGAGTTCGAGCGCCTACTCGAGCTCTACTATATGGCTCCTACTAGAGCTCAGCTTCGAGCTCAGGCCCAGCTTGAGGAAGCGCCTGAGCTCATAATGGAACTTGAGCGCACTAGGCTCGGGCCTAAGCGCAGAATTGAGCTCGAGCAGCCTGAGCCTGAGCTCAATTCAGAGCTTCGAGCTCGAGCTCCTACTAGAGCTTAGGCTCGAGCTCAGGCCGAAGCTCAAGCTTAGGCTCAAAGCCAGGCTCAGCTTCAAGCTCAGCCTGAGCTCGAGCTCAATTCGGAGCTTCGAGCTCGAGCTCCTACTCGAGCTCAGGCTAGAGCTCAAGCTCGAGCTCCTACCCGAGCTCAGGCCCGAGCTCAGGCTCGAGCTCAGAGCCGGGCTCAGCTCCGAATTGAGCTTCGGTCGCCTAAGCTCAATTCGGAGCCTGGCCCTGAGCTCGAGCTCAATTCTGAGCTTCAAGCTCGAGCTCCTACCCGAGCTCAGGCCAGAGCTCAGAGCCGGGCTCAGCTCCGAATGGAGCTTCAGAGGCGACCGCCTGAGCTCAATTCGGAGCCTGGCCCGGAGCTCGAGCTCAATTCTGAGCTTCGAGCTCAAGCCAGAGCTCAGAGCCGGGCTCAGCTTCGGCCTGAGCCTGAGCTCTGAATTGAGCTTCGGCCGCCTGAGCTCAATTCGGAGCCCGGCCCTGAGCTCGAGCTCAATTCTGAGCTTCGAACTCAAGCTCAGGCTTAGGCCACACCCGACCCTATAATTGAGCGGGCTATAGCAGCCACCCAAAGAGCCCGGGTTTCTATGGTACGTAAGTACACCAAGAAGCACGATATTCAGCACTTTGAGGTAGGAGCTATAGTCTCTATTAAGGTCCCACGGGAGGATAGAACCTCAACTGATAATAAGAGGCTCTTTGCTCAAATTCTAGAAGAGCCTCACCCTCATAGGTATCAGGTTCTAACACCTTCTGGTATTATACAACGCCTTATTCCTACAAAATCACTTGCAGTTGTAGACCAATCTCTATAGTCTGATATCTATATTCCTACTTCTATAAAGCAAGTAACGTTAGGGCTTGCAGCTAGAGAGGCTTCTACAAGTGCACGGGTTGGAATATCATGTCAATGCAAAGGGCAGTGTAGTACAAAGCGGTGCCGGTGCTATAAGGAAGCAAAGGAGTGTAGCGTACACTGCCATAACGACGACCATAATTGTGGTAACTTGTCAGGTCTAGCTACTCGTACGGAAATAGCCTTAGTTGAGAGGCCAAAGCGGAAGCGGGCAAGAGCAGACACAGTAGGTAATACTATATAGTTCAATTGATCAATTACTCTTATTTACGGTTGGGCCGGCCCAACCGTCAATCAGAATATTGGTGGTTGGGCCGGCCCATTGGTGAATGGGCCGGCCCATTCACGAATGAGCAATATTGGTGGTTGGGCCGGAACATATGGTTTTATTATGTTGATTAATAAATGAAGCTTTAATGTTATGTAGTCATCTATCATGATCTAAGTGGTATGATGAGCAATCCGCTTCTGAAGCTCTTTGGATTGCTCGTGCTTGCCCTGGCTCTTTAATATCATCTGAAGATTAAAGACGTAACTGAGTGTATCGCGGTGCCCTATTCCATACACCTTTTCCTTCTCTTCTAGAGCTCGACGATACAGTCCTTCAGCCTCTTCCTTCTTATCGAGTCTAAACAACACCGACGCAAGTTCGGTCATGCCAATGAGCGTTTCCGTATTCTCTACTCCAAGCAACTTGTCCTTTTCTTCTAGAGCTCGACGGTAAAATATTTCAGCCTCTTCATACTTGCCCTGAATTGATAACACTGACGCGAGTTGGCCCATGCTACGCAGCGTGTCTATGTGCTCTACTCCAAGCACCTGTACCTTCTCTGCCAGGTCTCGCCTTTGGATTGCTTCAGCCACTTCATTCTCGCCTCGCCTGCGCATTTCTTCATCCTCTTCATCCTGGCGTCGCTTATGCATTTCGTCGCCCTCTTCATCCTCTTCATCCTCTTCATCCTCCTCATCCTCCTCATCCTCCTCATCCTGCTGTCGCCAGAAGGACTTTGCACGCCAGAAGGGGGACAGGATGGAGGGGTTGAAGGAAGCCCCACGTCGCTCGAGCATTCCTTCAGCCTCTTCATCCTGGCGTGTAATCTCTAAAAATGGTAGACTATTTTCATAGCCTCCATTACTTTTCGGTTTTGCATAATCCGGAGTTTCGAGGGCGTCGTCGTGGTTATTATCTTCGAGTTGAGATTTGGCTTCTGTCACCGAAGCTGAGCCTGTTGTCCAGTCTTGTACACGAGAGATAATTTGTGCTTCTGTTGGTTCTTCGTCAAGTTTCGAGAGGTCTAAAACAGCGTCTGTTGCACGATTTTTCGCTTGGTCCTTCGCTATATAGGCAGCCAGGTCATTAAGAGAGAGTGGACTCAATTTAAAATCAGATGGAAGTTCCTTAAGCTCCTCCAGCGTCTTCTCTTTATTATCTTTATTTGTTTTTATCTTGCTCGAGCGCAGCGTATCAGCTTGTGTTATTTCTAGAGCCGCAAAGCTATGAAACGCTGGACTTTGATCCCCCTCGATTTGGTTCTTGCCAGAGTCTTCTGTATCTTTTTTCAAACCTAGTAATTGCGCCGCTTCTGCATCATCGACTCCTCCTGGAGCAGCTTTGTTAGACTGGGCTTCATCTGCACCACTAGCCTCATCTGCATCGCTCTTAGATATGACAAAAAGAGCTATTTGCTCAAGGTGCCAAGCTAAATGGCCTTGTAAGTCATTATCGCCCCTTAGGCTTGCTAGCGGTAATATCTTTTCGCAGAGTGGGCATTCTGTAGGCGTGTTCGGCTCCATTGCTCTCTCACAGAGATTAAGCAGCATTGGAAGCTGTTTCTCTGTAAAAGTACCAAGGTGTCGACTTCGCAAATGGTTCTCAATCAAAGTTTTAGACCTGAATGTCTCGTTACAGTCTCTGCAAGCCCATTGACGTCGATGAATCTGCATCTCGTGAAATATCCAATCGTGCCGCGTGACGTATAGCTTTTCAGAGTGTGAACAATGTTCCCAGGTGCATTGATAAGGCCGTAAATCTCGAAATACGTGCTTCCTGGTGACTGTGAGTATGCAATTAAAAACTAGAAACAGTGAACATACTTCCAAAGCTCACGTTGATTACCCATCTCTTTTACATCAAGTTGAGTGAAGCAGTACGGGCAAGGAACCGTTACTGCACCTTTTTCAGCCTTGGGAAAATCTGGAAGACGGATCTCTGTAGCTTCAGGTCGGTAGTCTGAGGCAGCATATATTGTTTTCGGACGTCCCGAGATTGTCGCGGTATCCTTCAATACTGACTGAGCAACAACTGAGAAGCTCTGGGTCGTAAACTCAGAGGCAGATACGCTGCGTGCAATAGTCTTTGCAGAGGTAGGTGGTACTAATACAGTAGTTGGACCAACGACTTTTTGAGAAATATTTTGCGCTGGTGGAAGAATCTCCGCATTTATTTTCATACTGGACCCTTGTCCCGGATGCCCTTGCCAGTAGCTGAGTTGTTCGCGGCGCCTGGTATTTCCTGCACCAAGCCGCACACAAAGCCAGTCATCGACCTTCAACGGCTCCTCAAGTTTTCGTTCATTCTCTGTGTGCCACTGGGTAACCTTTTCGATAACATGGGCTCTACGACGCATTAGTGAAGGAGCCAATGAATTAGACGAGGGGGCATTTACATATCCCATGGGCCAAACATGTTGGAGATGGAAGATGTATTCGTAGCAGCCGATCGAATGTACTTATCAGGTATTGCTGGCCGGCGAAGGAGAGTTGAAGATTCATAGAGAGCCTGGACTTGATGAACTATAGAGGCCAGAACAGAATCAATAAGAGAGGTATCCTGGCTGGAATCCATGGAAGACGCTTCAGATCCAAAATCCGACATTCCTTCAGGGATATCAAATGCTTCGTCTTCTCTGTGTGGTTCTGCTGGGCTCTTCGCCAATTCTATGCCTGCAAAAAAATCAGAATTTGATGGTCTGCAATTTCTACGGAAGGCCATGAAGCTCCCTCCACACCATGCGCAACTTCTAAAAATAATTGCATACCTTGGGTAATACACGAGTGCAGTGATTTTAGGGACTGGGCTACCATGTTATAGACCGTGCTGTTGTTTCGTAACTGGTCGTCTAGAGATCCACGGCCTTGCCGATCTGCGCCTGAGTTGCTTCCCCAAACTCCTAGCCGACCGAACTCATTGCCAACTAATGAGGCCATGCTAGAACCTTCGTATGATTCGCCTGATAGAACGAGAAAAAGCTCTATAAAAGACCGGTGGCACGCCCCAAATAGCATGGAAAGTGACACATCTTGCTTGTTTTCACCATGAAGACCCTCCTTGGACAGTCGAGTTATAAGGTCGGCCATCATGATATGGCTAACTGCAATCGCCATTAGCTTAATACTCTATGACAGCCTTGGTAGACCGACCTCGAACTTTTACGGGCTGGCACTGATCGCCAGTCACGCATGTCTCGATGATGTGGTGTCTGCGCCGAGTCCGATATCTCTTATTCTAGTTCCTTCGCTTTATGTGAATGAGCCAAATCTCAGGGATGGATCTTCAAGAAATTCGCATGAGAACGGCACGTAATGAAGGATATCGAGGTACGTGGAGAATATCACGGCATGACACATCAGCCTGCTGATATTCGGCAGTATTCAAAGAATCAACCACCCCTGTAGGTAGGTAACGTCCAATCATCGTTGGCCACGAGAGTAGTCACAAAGGAATAAGTACATGCAAGACTCAACCGCATATTGAGAATTGAACATCAACTTCAATCTCGAATATTCGTCGGAGTCTAGCTTCAAAACTGCGCGGCCCTCTCTACATTCGATACTTCTTCAAGCTATTAGCAGACATGATTATAGTATGCTGATTGCATTCGGGACATCATCATGTCTGGCATCGAAGTCGCAGGACTTGTCCTAGGGGCTTTGCCGGTCGTCATTCAGGGATGCTCATGGTACTGCGAAGGCGTGCAGCCAATGAAGGATTATTGGAAGTATGGGCCAGCACTAGAAGCACTTCACACACGACTTCGGATCCAGGCTTCTGTGTATCAAGACAACATAAAGAGATTATTGATCTCCTCGAAAGTGACAGCGGAAGAAATACACATGCTTTTTTATAGTGTCGAGCCATGGAAGTCTACTGAGGCGTGGAAGAGCGGTCACCTGGCCGAGAAACTCAAGGATAAACTTGGCCAAGACTTCGGTACTTTTCTGTCTGCTGTCATGCGGATTGATGAATTGATGACAAAACTAATGGGGAAATTGAAGTTGGATTTAAATGGCAAGGTTAGTCAACTCTATCTAGCTACAAACTGTTACAATCTCAGCATCTGCATGGCATATGTCATAATATCAGCAGTAGGAGTTCCTGTCTCCTCTCCAGGTTATAGAAGGTGTCAGGTAGAATTTAGTCCTCAGAGGATGCGTCTTGGAGCCCAAGGGGTCTCTGCAATATACATTCCTAACATCACTCTTGGGAATAGTCTGTCACTTACTAACGAGCGGTTCGAAACAGCCGAAATGCTTTCCAGAGGGTACCGCGGCGATCAACATGGCAGTTCTCCAGCCTCGCCTTGAGTACGAGTGGCGGAGAATATCTCGGACCTTTTCTGTGAACAAGCAATCAAAGTTGATCGAGGAGTTCAAGGAGTACAACAACGCCATTTCAGCATTTGTGTTGAACAAAGAAATCCTCTCGCCACGGAACGATGACAGCATAGTAGACGCAAAAGCTTTGGTGCAGTATTTCGACCTGATTCGTAAGGAAGCGCATAGTCTCTATGAGGCTCTTAAAAACAACTGGGAATGTTCTTGCAAATATCCACATAATGCCAACCTTCAGCTCTCTTTTCGTGGGACAGAGGCATGCGCCCCTGTATTTAAGATATATTTCTCATCGCAAGCCGACGGATGCTCGATAACATGGAGAAGAACACGTGTGCTCCCGGGACCTCGATCAGGAGAAGCTACGAAAATAAAGCAGAGAAATATTCTTTGCAAGGCCCTGTGTGGCGCACAGTACGTGATACGGCCCCAACTACAGATCCCCTGTGGGTCTGTAAGTCACGATATTACCGCTATAAACGATTCAGAGACCTACTTAGCTAACTAAGATACACAGACAGCATTCCTCTGTCAGCGAACCTGTTTGGTCATCTCATGACTGGCAGATCAACGCCGAGACTGAAGAGCCGTCAAAGATACCAATATCTACCGCTGTCCACCTCCGGTCTCTCCTCGCTATTGACCATGCTACTTCCAAACGATCCAAGCGCTTCGCTGGCCTCTCTGAAAAGCAACGCAGACAGATTGCAGTCGCCTTGTCATACTCCGTCCTTCAATTTTACGACTCGCCCTGGATGCACGATCTCTGGGGCGATGAAGACATCTACTTCTTCGCCGGCACCAACCAGTTCAAGGCTCCGGAGATCAGCGACCCTTGCTTCTCGCGTTCCTTCCCTCGAGAACATGCCGCCGTGCAAGATAGTGTCGACCAAATACGAGGACAGTTTCTAGACGTTCACATCCCCAACAAGCCTCTCTTTGCTCTGGGCATTGTTCTATTGGAGCTGTGCTTGAATATGACATTTGACGAACTCCACGATCTTTCAAGTGTTGATTCTAGCCAGCCGGACTCTGTAGACAAGTACACAATTATGGAGCAGAACCTAGAACTTGCGTACGATACATGGGGAGAGGCTTTTGGGCAGGTGGTGCAGAGGTGCTTAAATCCTGAATTCGGACTTAGACCAAGTCAGAAGAGGATGGACTTTGACAAATTCAGGGAACAAGTATATACGGGCATAGTGGCACCATTAGAAGATGACTTGAAGCGTTTTATGTAGCATGATTAACTATAGCAAGGCAGCCTATATTTAATATACCGACTTTATTTCCGAGGATGAAGGAGTTATTAAGACGAAAAGTGAAGGTTGATAGTGGAATGCTTTTGCTCTTCAAACGTAGGAGGGGCGCGTAAAGCTGGGAAGAAGAGGAAGCCGCATTTTAAGTACAGATCAGGGGTAACTGTGGTATCTCTAGGAATATTGCACCACGATCTCTGCAGAAGATATGAAATCTCTACTAACCTCGAACCACTTGAAGAAATCCAAGATCGAATGCCGGAGAGTTCAATCCCTCCCAACTGAAGCTTAAAACGTTAATTTCCGCACTTACTCCTTTATCCCAACCTCATTCTCAGATATCTCACGGTATTGCACTTCATATCTCATAAATGGTCTCACTGGGTTCAAACGGCCCCTCAACACAAACAAAACCATCTCACACCCCGCCATGCTCTCTCAGCAACTTTGCCACAGCATCGTAATCAACCCCATCCTTAGAACTCCTCTTAAAAGTCGTCGCCAGAGCCAGTGCAGTACGACCTCTCCCATCCCGCGCATTCACATCCACACAACTCCGCCCCAGCAGCAACTTCAGCGTCTCAAACTTCCCCGACTCTGCCGTTAGAGCCAGAACGGACTTCCCACTGACGTTGCACACGTTCAAATCCACACCATCGCACTCCATGAGCATCTTCACCGCTGCAGCCATACCGAATTTCGCCGCCCACATGAGCGGCGTGAAGCCGTTGCAATCTTGCGTGTTAACATTTAGTCCCCGCCGCAACAGCAATGCAATCGTCTCCACGTCACCACTATACGCCGCAGTAGCCAAGGCCGTCGACCCATACTTGTCGCGCGCATGCACATCCAAATCGTCGCGCTGCATGAGCAAAGGGGCCATATGAGCACTGAAGCGCGTGGCAATACTTAGAATAGGCATCTCATTCGGATCGCGTGCATTCACATCCACGTCCTTCCGCAGCAAGAGCAACCTCGCCGCTTCAACCTCCCCTTTCATGATGGCCCACATCAGCGCTGTCATCCCGTGTCCATCGCGCTGATTAACCTTAAGGTCCCCCCTCTTTAGGAGTATTTCTACCACCTCGTCATGCCCCTCCATCGCCGCGACTGTTAGCGGCGGCTGCCCCTTCTCTGACTCCTTATCTGGGACCCAATTAGGATCGACATCATCACGCCCTAGCAGCGTCTCCACGATGTCTCGACGCCCTAGCGATGCTGCGCGGTTCAGCGGCGTACATCTATTAGCGTCGGGCACATCGGCAACTAGATCCTCATGTGCCAGGAGCATAGCGATGATGTCGACATGGCCTTCTTCCACTGCTATCGCGAGCGCTGTACGGCCACCAATTTCATCGTCTTCCTTGACGTTGGGGTCCATGTCATCGCGCGCGAAGAGCATCTCAACCAAATCTTTATTCCCATCCATCACCGCCTGACAGAGCGGCGGAGCTCTGCTCACGTTTTCCCGGGGGCGGGCGAGCCGCACATCGCCGCGCCTTAGCAGCATCGCAACAATGTCGCCATGGTCGCGCTGTATCGCAACCTCTAAAGGCGTGGAATACTGGCAGCGACTAACGGCGTTGAGGTCGACGTCGTTGCGCGCTAGAAATAAGGCTACTATGGCTACGTGGCCACCGTCGACGGCTATGCTGAGGGCCTCTGTGCGGGTGTGAGCGCTAATGTCAGGGCGCGCGAGGAGAAGCGCGATGATGGCAGTGTGGCCTGAGCGGGCGGCGACGGCGAGGGGTGCTTTGGAATATCGTAGCATGTCGGAAATAAGTCTGCGGGTGGTGAAGGGTTCATCCGGAGGGACTGGGGTGTCGACGACGGTTGAGGGGTGGGAGAGGAGGGATTGAAGGACGGAGAGGTAGCCTTTCTGGGTGGCGACGTAGATCGGGGTGTGCCCATCTTCGTCATCGCGGTTGGGGTCTATGGAGGGGTGCGTGAGGAGGACCTCGACTGCGGCGTGATTCCCGGCCTCAACGGCTGTGTGGAGAGGCGTGCGCCAGCCACGGTAGGTACGGTACGACCCATCGTCGAGTGAAGGGGGCCAAATGGGATGGTCTGGGAGGAAGCTGATGTTCGGGTCTGTAGTGGGCATGGCGATGAGGGTGGCTAGCAACTCTGCGTCTTCTTTGTGTTTGGCGAGGAGGTGCACGATTGTGCGCGTTTTCCAGTCAGGTGCGTGGATTTGTGCAGTGGTGAGGAATGGGATTAGGTGGGGGAAGACGCGGAGGAGTGTTAGGAGGTCATCGAGGCGACCGAAAGCGCTGTCAAACTGGCTTATTATAAGGCAGGTGATTTCAGGAGGGAGGTTGAAGATCGTTGGTTTGCTCATCTTGCGATCCCGGATTTTGGGTATCGAGCAAGTGATGGCGTTAAGACTTCGGCGAACTCTGGTCTAGGATTGTCAGTCTCAGCGCTGGCATAGAGGTGAAAGCGGAGGAGCGTGATTATAACTTAAGAGAAAAAGGTTGTCAATGTGCAGCTGCAGCCTAGTCATCAAATCAGCCCTGTAGCCTCGCTCAGTCCGAGATCAGTAGCAAGCAATAGACATCATCGTGTATGGTTTGTATGCATGTATAGTATGGTCTGTACTATCATGAGCTTCATTTTGTTAGTACACCATCGCCTACACTTAACGAGGGTCCATTAGAGGATTATAACCCCTTAAAACGGCTTCAAATCCATACTACCATTCACGTGACCGGAATCGACACGTGATATCCCCACACGTGATTTTATTCAATTTGAATCGCGAACCTCTTAACAATTTAGAAGAGGGGGACAGCACCAGCCTTCTATCCCATCGCGTATATGCACGATCCAGAGCCGAGGCGCGGGGGGGGGCAACCGGTTCAACGCGATCCCACCCAAGATCTAGATCTAGATCTGGTGTGGCGAAGGCCTGGGCTTTCTTTGTCTTGGAGGGGGACGGGAGGGGAGGGTGGCGCGCGGGAGGACATGGGAGCTGTGCGGATGAGGGGGGTGAGGTAAGGGTGAGCGAAGGGGTGGAAGGGTGTTAGAATGGTTCGAAGGAGGGG
>JPJU01000126.1:0-15631 GCA_000750735.1 Pseudogymnoascus sp. VKM F-4246
CTGGTGCGCTAGCCACTTTTCGCGCGCCGTCAAGTACAGCACCGAAATCACCCGCGTAGACGCCGTCCACAACGCCTCCACCGGCAAAGTCGACCGCTTCACCGTCCACTGGATCGACACCGCGACCGGCACTCCCGGCTCCGCAACAGCGCGCAACGTCGTCGTCGCCACGGGCGGCAGCCCCGCCGTGCCCCCGCTCTTCGCGCCCTTCACCACCGGCGAGGACGTGCGCTTCATCCACTCCTCGCAATACGCAACATCTATCCCGCGTCTCTCCCCCACTCTCCTCGCGGCGGGTAGCCCACAGCATTTCGTCGTCGTGGGAGGGGGCCAGTCGGCAGCGGAGATCTATGTTGATCTCGCCAGCCGCTTCCCGGCAGCCAAGATCACGCTGCTGGTTAAAGACACCTCGCTGAGACCATCGGATGATAGTCCCTTCGTGAACGAGATCTTCGACCCCGACCGCGTCAGCCCTACGTATGAGCTGAATGCCGCGGAGCGCGCGGCGAAGAGGGAGAAGGATAAGGGCACCAACTACGGCGTCGTGCGGCTCGAGCTGCTGGAGAGGATCTACTCCGATCTTTACGCCCAGGAGGTCGACGACCCGTGTGAATCCAACTGGCGCTGTCGCGTGCGCGATAGTCGCACCGTGGTTGCTGTGCAGCGTCTTGAGGGTGGTGCTGGGGGCGTGAGGTTGGAGGTGGCACGCACGGGAGCGGAGAATGGGGAGAGGGAGGCGGTGGAGGCGGGGTTGGTGGTGTTTGCGACCGGGTATGTGAGGGATGCGCATGTGAGGATTTTGGAGGGGACTAGGGCGTTGTTGGAGAGTGAGGTTGCGAAGGCGGCGGAGAACACGGCTGCGGCTGCCCCTGAGGCTGTTGAGGCCCCTGCTCCTTCTGCTGAAGTGGTTGCACCAGCGGTAGTTCCAGAGGCGCCAAAGGAGACTGTCACAGAGACGACGACCACCACCACCACTACCACTACAACCTCCTCCTCCGCCTCCGAGCCGTCCCCAGAATCGGCATCAGCAGACGAACAAGTCAAAATCACCGTCGAAGTCAACTCCGCACCCGCCGTCTTCCCCGTCGGTCGCGACTACAAAGTGCAGTACGCGCCTGGCGCGGTAGAAGAGGGAGCCGGGATCTGGTTGCAGGGGTGTAATGAGAAGACTCATGGTGTAAGTTGTCACCCCCCCCTACCCCCTATGTTTTTTTTGCATGTGAAGTTGGAAGAAGAGGAAGAGACTAATCCGTGGGAAATAGTTGAGCGATACCCTTCTCTCCATCCTCGCGCATAGAGGCGGGGAGGTGGTGGGGAGTATCTTTGGGCCTGGCGCTGGGTCGAAGTAAACGAACAACGGGGATTAGGGTCTTTTGTCAGTTCGGGGCAGTTTGATATGAGATGAGATGAGTTGACTCGACATGGTGCGGTGAGGGGTGGGTCGGAGGTAATTAAAATGCAGATGCAGATACCCTTTGTGGTATCATACCAGACAGAGGTTTGGTGGGAAGGAGGTGGGTGGGGGGGGTATGACGGGTGTGAAAAATGGAGTGGTGGGGTTATATAGTATGTATGGGTTGAAATGAAAGGAAAGGATAGGAGGTGGGGGGTGGTTGTTCATATAGGCGTATATACGGTTTTTATCTAAGTCAGTTGGTTATATATGTTCCGGCCCAACCGCCAACCATTCTGGTTGGCCAACTGACCGGCCGAACCACCAACTTTTAGGTTGGTGGTTCGGCCGGCCCAACCGCCAACCTATACGTAGAATAGTAGAATAGTATATTATATTGAATTGAATTGAACTACCTACTCTACTCTAGCACGCTTCCGCTTCGGCCTCTCAACTCAAGCTATTTCCGTACGAGTAGTAAGACCTGATAAATTACCACAGTTGTGGTCATCGTTATGGCAGTGTACACTACACTCCTTTGTTTCCTTATAACACCTACACCTCTTCGTACTACACTGCCCTTTGCACTGACAGGATATTCCAACCCGAGCACTTGTAGAAGCCTCTTTAGCTGCAAGCCCTAGCGTTACTTGCTTTGTAGAAGTAGGAATAAGGATATCAGACCATAGAGCTTGCTCTACAGCCCTAAGCGATTTTGTAGGCATAAGGCGTTGTATAATACCAGAGTATATAAGAACTCGATATCTATGAGGGTAAGGCTCTTCTAAAATGCGTGCAAAGAGCCTCTTATTATCAGTTGAGGTTCTATCCTCTCGAGGCACCTTTATAGAGACTATAGCTCCAATATCAAAGTGTTGGATATCATGCTTCTTTGTATACTTGCGTATCATAGAAACCCTTGCTCTTTGAGTAGCTGCTATAGCTCTCTTAATTACAGGGTCAGGTGTAGCCCGAAGCTCAGTCCTAGGCTGAGCTGGCACTCGAGCCCGGCTCCCACGCCGGAGCTCGGAATTGAGCTCTTGCTCTGGCTCTAGTTCTGGCTCAAGCTCGGAGCCAGAGCTCAGCTCGGAATTGAGCTCGGAGCGTGAGAGCTCAGTTATGGGCTTTAGTGCTGCCTGGGGTTCAGCTCGAGCTTGTGCTCGAGCTCTGAGCTTCGAATTGTGCCTTGAGTGCTCGAGCTCTATTTCGAGCCCAGGCACCGCTCGGAGCTGGGCCTGAGCTCTAGCCTGAGCTCGAGTAGGAGCTGGTCGCCAGAGCTCAGAATTAAGCTCTGGCTCAAGCTCAATTAAGAGCTCTGGCTCCGAGTGGGAGCTCTCAATTCGGAGCTCAATTGAGAGCTCTGGCTCCGAGTGTGAGCTCTCAATTCTGAGCTCAATTCCGAGCTCTGGCGCCTGGTGGCTCTGGGTTCGAGCGGGTGCCCTGGCTCGGGTAGGCGCTCGAGCTCGAAGCTCAATTCCGAGCTCAGAATTGAGCTCGGAACCAGAGCTGGGCTCGTAATTAAGCTGAGGCGCCCGGTGGCTCTGGGTTCGAGCAGATGCCCTGGCTCGGGTAGGCGCTCGAGCTCGAAGCTCAATTCCGAGCTCAGAATTGAGCTCGGAGCCAGAGCCAGGCTCGGAATTGAGCTCAGGCACCCAGCGAAGCTGTAGGTCGATTTGAGCTTCAGGCTCAAGCTGGCTCTCAAAAATCGGTCCCATAGTAGGGTCCTCCTGCTCAACTACAATTGAGAGATCCTTCTGGGCCTGGCTATTGAGCCAGTTAGTATGGGAGCTCCTGTCTCGGAACAGTAGCTCAGCCGGTGCGCACCCAATTGTAGAGTGGATTTGGGTGTTCATTGCAAGCGTGACCTCAAGCAGCCCATCCTTCCATTCTGTAGACCCATGGTCCATTTTCCATGCTCGTAGCTTTGCTTCTACAACTCCATTTGCCTGCTCAACTAAGCCTTGTGTCTGTGGTGACCGTGGTGCTCTATTTACTACTTGAATTCCATACTTGCGTAATAGGAGTAGCAGAGCTCCCTTAAATTCTTTGCCGTTATCTGCTTGCATAATATTTAGAGGTAAGAACGCTGCAATAAAGAGAGCAAAGTAGTCTGCAATTGGCTCTGTATGCTTGCTTTTTAACAGATATAGCTGTGTATATTTTGAGAAGTGATCTTTTATATGAAGAATCCACTTATATTGGCCTGAAGGCTTATGGCGCATATCAATTAGATCAATCTGCACTCTCTCCTATGCTCAGCCACTAATAATTGGGACTAGAGGAGCCTTTGTAGTATTTGGCCGATTTAGAGCACAGTTTTTGCATCGTTTAAGTATAAACTCAACATCCTCACGCTTAATCCCATAGTACTGTTGCTCAATAGTAGGCCACACCTTCGTATAGTTAGTATTATAATGTAGACTCTAGAGCTTAAGCTAGAGCTGAAGCTAGAGCTTAAGCCAGAGCTTAAGCTAGAGCTTGAGCAAGAGCTTAAGCTAGAATATAAGGAAAAGCTTACTGTAACGCTGGGTCTTAAACTTATAAGACTTATAGAGGTTTTGTTGGTTTACTTGTTAGAGGAGGCAGGGGATTAGACACAAAGGCTTTTGTAAAACACGTTACAGTATATAACAGAATACTATATTGAGTTGAGCACAAAGCTCCTATCTAAGAAATAACTATCTACTTATATAGTAGCGTCGTGCCAAAGGGATATATAGATATTGAGGATATAATAATATATCCTACTATCCTATATATCCATTATGTGGGGCGTAGGCTGTGATTGGGCCTGCTAACCAGAGGTCTGCAGAGTCCAGCCAATCCCACGACGTCCTCTGCTCCCCTAACCCTAGGGCGTAGGAGCTACTCGGCTCTTGCGCTCCTAGGTTGTGCGCCAGGCTTAGTCGTTTGACCCAAAGGGGTCGTACGCTGTTGGGGTTCCAACTCCAATCTTCCTATAATACTACCGGAACATAGTTCCTCTGAGAGCTGTAACACTAGGTCCCTCCTACAAGGCCTAGTCCTGAGGCCTGTTGCTAACTAAGAAAAACGCTAGCTACTTAAGTGGAGCGATGCCCACTTGTTCTATAGGCAGGTTAGGCTACGACTATGTCTTCTACTAAACATTGTAAAATCAAAGAATGTATTGCCCTTTCTAAACGCATATCTGCGACTAGCTACGAAATGCCCCCTTGCTCTCACTGTGAAAAGCGAGGTCTGAAATGTGTTGTCCTTCCTCTGTTAAAACGATGTAGTGAATGTGTTTGTGTTAACTCTCTAGGTTGTAACATAGTAGGTCCTTCCTTGTCTAACTAGGAGAAACTCAAGAAGGAGGAGGATCGTCTAGATCATAAGTAGGAGTTAGCTGAACTAGCTATTATACAAGCTCACTAGGCTGCCCTTAATGGCATGGCCTATTCCTAACGCCTTCGAAAACAGAAGGCTTTCCTTCGCGAGTAGGGTAGCGAGATGCTCTAGCGAGGTCTCGCATTACTTAATGAACTTAACAAGGTCAAGGAGCGAGAGTGGTAGGAAGCTTCGTTGTCGACTACTAATATTACTCTGGGGAGCGTCGCCCCTAAGTCCGATCTCTTCTCTGCTTTATCCCTAGGGTTCTTCGAACGCTGGGGTGTTGACGGTGGAACTCTGCTAGCAACTCTGGGCAACTAAGGTTGCTCCTTATTTCCCATGAGTTGTCTGTAGGTTCGTAACCTTTCTATTTTATTAAAAACTCTTCTTGGCGTCCTACTAACCTTCTATCTAGGATTGCCTCAACCTTATATTTAATAGTCTTGTTCTTAGGTTGGAGTTCGGTGTTAGTTGTAATTAGAGTATTCCCTCTTGCTAGTTCTAATAACAAAACATGAAACACTAGATAGAGTCTAGAGTTCTAGGGTAGCTATAGTCTGTAATTAACTAAGCTGACTTTGTTTAATATTTTGAATAGTCCTAATTTCTTGAAGTCCAACTTTGTGCTTAGTCGTTTTGTTTTGATGTGTTTTTAGAGTAGGTATACTTTATCCCCCTCCTTGAAGGTAGGTTCTATACTACGCTTCTTGTTTGTGTATGTAGCGGAGCGTTTATTTAAGAATTGGATGTCTGTTGCAAGTTGTTTATAGAACGATTTTAGCTGTTCTACTACAATCTAGGCTTGTTCTACTTGTGATTTATCTAGTCTTAGTTGCCTATATGCTTCTGGTTAGTAGCTATAGGTGGCAAAGAACAGTGAGACTTTCGTTGCTTCTGTCATTGCGCTGTTGTATACAAACTGTGTAATGGGTAAGATCTAAACCCAATTATCCTGCTAATGGTTGATGTAACTTTGGAGGTATTGTTCAAGGGTTTGATTTAGTCTTTCTGTTTGGCTGTCTGTCTAGGGGTGAAAAGCTGTTGATAGCTTGTGATTTGTTCCTAGCAGCACTATTATCGATTTCTAGAATTTCGAAGTGAAGAGCTTGTCTCTGTCTGAGATGATTTCTTCTAGCATCCTGTGATCGGCTAATATAACTCGAATGAAGGTATATGCGAGCGCCTTAGCGTCGCTAGCTTCTAGGTATGGTACGAATTTCCTATACTTCGTGAGTCTTTCTGTAATAACAAGGATAGAGTCGTATTCTATTCCTGTTAACAGATCTTTAGAGAGTGGTAGCTTGACAATGAAGTCTAAAGCTATTAACTTCTATGCTCCTTTTAGTACTAGTGTTGACATAAGCTGTCTATATGGCAAGTGCCTGTTAGATTTCGACTTGCTGTAAATGTCACACTCTCTTACTACTGTTTCTATTTGCTTCCTTAAGCCTAGGAAGTAGTAGTGTCTAGCGATTCGTTTAAAGGTTCATGTTACTCCCTAATGACTATGTGCTAGCAACGAGTGTTGTTCTTACACTAGCGGGTGTCTTATCTGACTTAGGACATATACTAACCCTTTGAATTAGATTAACCCTTGTTCGTCAATAGCGAAGTCGCCTTCGACCTTAGTTAAGACTCTCTTTGCACATTCGTCTGTTATGTAAGCTTTCTTAAGTCTGTCTTCTAGTTCTAAGTTCTCTACAGTTGCAATTGTGGCTAGCAACTCATTGTACTGCATTCCTACATTTGTTTCTTTTAATATCGCTCTAGGCCTTTCTTCCTTCAGGCTGATATAGTCAGTCCTTCTAGAGAGAGCGTCTGCTCTTGCGTTCTTAGAGCCTTTACGATAGGTTATTGTGAAGTTGTAGGCTATAAGAGTCTCTGCCTAGCAGACTTGTCTATAGTTCAAGACCTTGGTTGTGGTGAAGTATATGAGGTTTTTATAATCTGTCTACACCTATACAGGGTAGGTGGATCCCTCAAGGTATACTCGCTACTGCTTAAAGGCAACAACAATAGCTAATAGCTCCTTGTCGTAGATATTGTAATTGAGCTCTATAGGTAAGAGTTTCCTAGAGTAGTATGCAATTAGTTTGAACTTACTGTTCTTGTCTAGCTGATTCAGACATGCTCTAATTGCGAAGTCAGAAGAGTCTGTTTCGAGGATGATCTTCTTTACAGGGTCAAATGTAGCAAGGATAGGTGCCTCTGTGAACTTTGTCTTAAGTTCCTAGAAGGCAACCTCTGCCTTGTCTGTCTATTTGAACGCAAGATCCTTCTTAGTGAGCTCTATGAGTGGTTGAGCTACCTTGGAATATCCTGTAATGAACTAACAGTAGAAGTTGGCAAAGTCTAAGAAGGCTTGCACTTCCTTGACTGTAGTTGGTGTTAGCTATTCTAACACTGCTATGACCTTTGCCTAGTCTATCTTAATGCTGTGCGTTCTGATAATATAACCTAAGAATTTGACTTGTTTTATATAGAATTCGCATTTCTCTAGCTTTAGAAGTAAGTTATACTTTTCTATTTTTTCTAGGACAAGTTTAACATACTTAACATGCTCTTCTTTACTTGTTGAGTATACTAGGATGTCGTCTAGGTAGACAATGACGAAAATGTCTAAATACTTGTGTAAAGCGTCATTTATTAGTCGTTGCATAGATGCGGGTGCATTCGTCAGCCTAAAGGGTATGACTTGATACTCAAATAGGCTATAGCAGGTGCAGAATGCTGTTTTCTACTCTTCCCTAGCCTTAATTCAGATCAGGTTGTATGCTCCTCGCAAATCCAGCTTACTAAATATCTTTGCTCCTTAGAACCTATCATGTAGTTCATTGATTAGAGGTAGGGCATACCTATCCTTAATGGTAATGTTGTTTAACGCTCGATAGTCTATATATAACTGTAGGGAGCTGTCTTTCTTTAGTACAAAAAGTACTAGGCTTCCTGCTAGCGATGTAGAAGGTTTAATAAATCCTTTTGCTAGATTATCATTGATGTACTCCTTAAGTACCTTTAGCTCTTTTTCTAATAGCTAGTAGATTGGTCTGAACGGTGGACTTTTGTCTTTCTCTAGGGGTATCTTGTGATCCTATAGTTGGTGCTTAGGAAGCGCCTCGTTCTTGGGGCCTTCCTGGAATAGTTGCTTGTATTCCTTATACTCTACTAGTATGCTCGTTAGTGAGGATGCCTAGGCTAGGTCATTAGGCTTCTCGGAGGTTGTACATAACTCTCTCTAGCCCTAGGAGGGTTTCTCCTAGTTTTGTGCTATGTCCGTTCGTTGTCCACACATACACTGGCTCATCATAATCTTTTCTTCCTACTAGTTGATCTAGGGGTTATGTTTCTTGAGCCATGGCACGCCAAGGATACACACATGACTATTCATGTGTACAATATCAAACTAAATTGTTTCCTTGTGTCTATGTAGCATGACCATTTCTAATGGAACTGTCTCAAGGGTTACCATTCCCTTGTTAGTTGAGATGGGTTCCCTATCTACAACTATAAGTAGGTAAGGGTTGCTTTTCTTCTGCGTTCTAAACCCTTGCGTGTCTGCTACTTTCTTTGTTATAAAGTTGCCTGTTGCTCTAGAGTCAATCATTGCTTAGAGGTGTCGCTGTTGTACTTTTGCAACCACATACAGCTGCGTGCTGCCTATTGTGGCGTATAGCTAGTTGGTACTAGGCCTCTTGTTGTTACTCAGTAGTAGCCTACTGTTGAGGACTCCTAGTTTTTTGACTAGAGTTGTCCAGTGGATCGTCGTCTCTAGACAATCTCTTTCATCTCTAGCCAACTGTAGTACACAGGTATCTAGCTCGTGGGGAAGTGTTGGTTCTTGTCCTTTTGGGGGTAGTGTGTGCAGCATAGTCCGCTATAACACTTGTCCTATTCTATGTATTAATACTAGGGGTGATCAATCTCTGCTACATTACGTCGTTCTAACGCTTCTCCTTCTTCCTCGTTCGCAAAATTGGTTCCCTCTATAATTTCTCGAAGTTCCTCTACGTCCCTATCTATAGGCTCGTAGTCTATAGCAGCTTGGTCTGCTTGCAGCTCCTAGGGTTCGGGTCCCCTTATATCGTCTTACTGCTTGTCTTGCGTGTTGTATTCTGTAAGCTTGTATTTTAACTACATAGTGGCTTCGCTAGAGGTGTGGTCGGCCCCTCTAGGTTCCTGCCTATGTGGGTAACCTAGGCGACACCTTATTACACAAACCGCGACTTCCTAGTCTTGCTGGGTACCTTCCTAGCTAGTTGGTGGCGGTGGCACAGGAATCGCTTAGGGAGTCCCTTTTTAGAGCATAGCCTGTCTGTAGATGTCTACTACTCCCGGTAGGTTCTCCTTAAACACGATCTTCCTCGTGTCTTCTTCGAACTCCTTTAGTTGGAGTTTCTAGGTCTTAGTGAGTTCCTGCTCCGAGGGTTCGTACTCCTTATCGCTCGAGGGCTCTCCCTTAGGGGTGCTATTACTGTTGAACCCCTAATCGACCTTGCCTGCAAAGGTGGCATTTAGCTGTCCCTTCTAGGTAGCGTTGAGTTGCTTGCTGAATTGTCGTCTGCCATTCCCTTTCTTTGGTTGTTTACAATCTCAGGCCATGTAGCCGGGCTTGTTACAGTTGAAACACAGTCTCTCCTTAAGCTGTCATTCCTTGTTAGGGTTGCAGGGTCGTCTGCCTTGTTTGAAGGTGGCATTGAGTTCTATTAGCTAAGGCCAATAACTTTTCTATTACAGACGCTTCCTCTGCGTCCAGTGGTTACTAGATGGTCCTCCCTTCTTCTTAAGTTGTCGCTTATAAAGGCAATTGTCGATTTTCTAAGCCAACTCGATTATTTCCTTGAGGTCGTTAGGTTTGTCAGATCGAGAGATCTTATCCTTCACATAGTCTTTTAACCCTTTGTAGTATTAGTCGCATATAGCCTCCTCTCCCTAGTTAGTGAGGGGGGCATGCTGCTAGAACTTAGTAGTATACGCAACAGCTAATCCTCTCTGTTTAAGGGCCTCGAGGGCTTGCACTGCATTTCTTTGTGCGTTAACATCTCTAAAGTTTATCTTGAGTTGCTTGACGAAGCTAGCCTAAGAGATGAAGATGTCCTTGGTGCCCTAGTTGGCTAATGTGGTAACTCTTCTATCCGCTGCACAGTAGGTCATGTAGTTGCTAAGGTAGCTAGATATCTAGTCTAAGGCAGGGCCTCTTAGGAGAGCCACTGCCTAAAGGACTTGCTCGACTTCGATCCCGAAGTACTTGCTGTTGAAGGCCATCTAGAGTTCTACCTATATGAGGAAACTCTTGAGCTTCTTGTGATCCCTATTGAAGGTATTAGGGAAGGCGATCTTGAGTTTGTCTGAGGGGTGGGCCTTGCTAGGCTCAGTCGCCAGGTTCCCTTTCGATCCTACATTCGACGCAGAGTCGTTGCCTGCTATGTTGCTTTGTGTATGAGCTGGTACCTTGTAGAAGTAGTGCTCAAAGTGTAACGCTAGGTCTTAAACTTATAAGACTTATAGAGGTTTCGTTGGTTTACTTGTTAGAGGAGGCAGGGGATTAGACACAAAGGCTTTCGTAAAACACGTTACAGTATATAACAGAATACTATATTGAGTTGAGCACAAAGCTCCTATCTAAGAAATAACTATCTACTTATATAGTGGCGTCGTGCCAAAGGGATATATGGATATCGAGGATATAATAATATATCCTACTATCCTATATATCCATCACGTGGGGCGTGGGCTGTGATTGGGCCTGCCGACTAGAGGTCTGCAGAGTCTAGCCAATCCCACGACGTCCTCTGCTCCCCCAACCCTGGGGCGTGGGAGCCACTCGGCTCTTGCGCTCCTGGGTCGTGCGCCAGGCTCAGTCGTTCGACCCAAAGGGGTCGTACGCCGTTGGGGTTCCAACTCCAATCTTCCTGTAATACTACCGGAACATAGTTCCTCCGAGAGCCGTAACACTTACCTTATTCCGGCCTGCATATAGAAGCTTAAGGTGCTCTTCTGCAATAACATCAAAGACCTCTGCTTTCCGAACTACATATCGAGCATTTGAATACCGTATGTTACTTTTTCTATAGAGCTTATTATCTATAAGCTCAAAATCAGACTGCGCACGATGCTTAAGAGCCTTTGCTTCTTTATGTGTTACTTTAAAAGCAGCTGGGTTCTGTAGTATTGTGCATATACGCTCCCATTTATCATATGAGAGCTGCTCACGATTGTAGTAAGTTGTACTACTTATATAAGCTTCAAAGGCAGTACGCACATCGTTCGGAAATGGATTGATTGAAGTAATAGTAGCCATAATTGCGTATATAGGTGTATAATATGAAGCTTCAATACTCTGTTCTACTATTCTAACTACCCCGCTCCTTGGCAGGTTGGCGGTTGGGCCGGCCGAACCACCAACCCAAAAGTTGGTGGTTGGGCCGGCCGGTTGGCCAACTGGCCGGTCAGTTGGCCAACCAGAAAAGTTGGTGGTTCGGCCGGAACATATATATATTTTTTTCTTCTTCTTCTTCTTGTACGAAATCAGTCTTTATTTCTGTAACACGTAAACGCTTGTCTCCATCGCCGCTCCCCCTCGTAACTTCACCAGCACCAACACCAACACCAGCCTCCTATCCTCATCTACACCCCGACGACTCCATCCATCTACAACACATCCCCCACGCACCAGCCCAAAAAAACGGCAAAAAAAACATACAACAGTGGGTATTCGCTGGTGGTCACCCACCCAACTACTAATCCACCGATCTCAAGCTTGTGTATGGCAGAGCGGACGGGATGCCCAATTCTCTTGAGTCTATGGTCGTATGTGAGAGTTATTAGATTGCGAGAGTATATATGTTCTTACTGTCTGTCGCCCACCTAACCGTCTCAAATCAGTGCGATCGATCGGGCCTGTAGGTGAGCGTCGCCGCCCTTACCCTTATTTTGTGATCGCGACTATCTCAACCACCTCGACCAACTCGACCGGGAAAGTCGGGGTGAGAGAGATATATGTACTGTAAGAAAAGGCAAGTTTTGGTTAACCTAAAAGACAATAGTCACATAAAAAATTAGCAGCTGTTAGATTAAGGTCTAATATGTACTTTTCCAACTACAGTAACTACTCTCGTAAATATTAAGGGCAGAGTAAGCTAACCCAGGGTCGATCCCGCTCTGAGCGCCACCTAATTACCACCATTTATTCCCTGTTCGTTCGTTAGCAAATCTTCGGATGAGCGTTAAATCTCATGGGGTATTTAGTGTCAGTGTCAGTGTCACCTCGGGACCTAATTTCTACTAGTGCTGTAATATAAGATGGCACGTTGCGTGCACTAGTATCATTTTGGAATTATTCCCCCAATAAGACTCACACTATAGTCCTAGACTGCATGCTTTATTGGAATCCTTTAGAATCCCTTATCCGTCCCTAACACGACTTACACTATTGAAATCCTTCTAGATCCCCCCATCCATCCCCGGCCGGAGTTACACTGTTGATACTGGTAGTAACTCGTATAGGGGAAGGATTCATCCGTGCAGCCTCAAAGTCCTACGGGTCCTTTCTGGGGACGCACCATCTTTCTATGATATTTCGGATTGATACTGCCAATAGGAGCACTTCATGGCTAACTCCGCGCAGGGGTCAAAATGAGAAAGAGAGGCAGATGGTTGGTTTACGTGCCAAAGCTGCGGTAGGATTCATCTGATTTTTAAATGAGCAGCCTAACAATATATCTAAATAGTCTGCGTCACCGACGCAAGTAACAGGATGGCTCTCCACTTTTCTCTACATAGCTCAGTATACTCATGAGAAGTATATAAGAGTCTTAGGGCCGGCTTAGAAATTCTCATATACTTACCGAGTCGCCGATATCTCGATTGCTAAGACTTGGAGTCGCCGTCGTTATCTAGTTCATCTTGGGGAGCTGCCTACCATTAGGGTTCTCACCCCTTCATTTTTCGCCCAACATGCCAGCCCCTAGAGCAAGCTTCAGGTGGACGGCGATGGTGCTGTTTGTTTTCCTCCAGTCCATCGCCGCATATCCCCATGACAGGACCAGATCTAGCTCCTCTTTGTCAACACCTGATTTTCAGGATCTTGAGAACACTTTATCTATCCGTGCTGGATCATTCTACCTTCGTATCCTCCCCCTAGGCGCCTCTATCACTTGGGGTCAGGCGTCCACAGATAACAACGGATACCGTAAAGGTTTACGTGACCAACTCCGCTTCGATGGCTGGAATGTCAACATGGTCGGCAGCCGTGTTAATGGGGACATGAACGATGCAGTTTGTCTCGCTTATTACCCTCCTTATTATCACAACTATTTTTGTTAGCTGACAAATTAATACTAGGATGTCGAAGGCTGGCCAAGTTACCGTGTCGAGCAAGTTGACACCAGAGCGCGTGCCGTGATGTCGCAGTACAAGCCAAACGTGGTTCTCATCAACGCGGGAACCAACGATGCCACACAGGGCTACCTCGTCGACTCCACGGGGGATCGCATGAGGATCATGTTAAACTATATTTTCGACACGGTACCCAATACGTGCGTCTTGTTCTCGACCCTGCTCCCAAACACGATCAACCCCGGCAACGTCGACCTCATTAACATACAGTACCGCGCGCTAGCTCAGGAGTTTATTGACAATGGCAAGCACCTCGTGCTCGTCGAGCTCGGCGACGGCTGGATGACGACGGGCGACCTCGCTGACGGGACGCACCCCAACGACTTTGGATACAAGAAGATGGCCGCAAAATGGCACCAGGGCATCAAAGAGGCTGAAGCTAAGGTGTGGCTCTCGAGCCCGAGTAGCGACGTCGACTTCTCGGACGCCGCGGGAGGCGGCACCACATGCGACAAGTCGTTCGGCAGTGGCAATGCGGACCCCAGGGGCAAGACGCAGGTCCTGAAAGCCTTGTCGCCGCGAATAGTCGACGACGGTCATTACAGTCACAGCTCGCTATCCAAGGGCAAGATCCACGAAGGCAACTACGCCGGCGACGACACTGTCTGGTTCGCGCAACTTGTCACCAATGGTGCTCCTCGCGGTGGCGAACTTGACGATTGGGTCTTCAGCCAGGGCGAGGACGAAATTTATTACAGAGAAAACCTGGGCAGTGGCGCCTTTGGCGACAAGACGCTCATCCCCTCTCTCGGGGGCACGTGCAAGCAGAGAGGCATCAGGTGGGGCGATGTCAATAATGATGGACTGGACGATTTCATCTGCATCGGTCCTGAGGGAAACATGTACGTTGCCATCAATGACGGCGGCAAGCCTCCGACGTTTAGGGACGTTGGCCTGTACAAGACGGTACCAAGCGGCTACGCCCAGACCAATGTCCGCCTTGGCGATATTGATGGTGATGGGCGGCTGGACTACTGCGTTGTCGCTGGCAATGGCGATATCCACTGTTGGCGTAACGGCGGTGTGGGCGAAAAGGCCGAGTACTGGCAAGACCTCGGCGAGGGCAAACCCCTCTTCACTGGCAAAAATATGGGTAACATTGATGGCGTGCACCTAGTTGATATCAATGGAGAGTGAGTAATGAAGTTTTCTTGCGTTTGTATCATACTAATACCTCATTTCGCGCAGTTTCCGCTCTGATTGGCTCTGGTTAGATGACACCGGCAAAGTCACAACATACATCAACCAACGAGGCCAGACGGCCGGTCTGATCCCCAACTGGGACTCGGTTGGCGTGACGCACGGCGGTATGGGCGAGGAGGAAGCCCGTTCCCAGATCCGCTTTGCGAGGGTCTATGGCAGTGGCAGAGCCGATGTAAATGCCCCTGAGAAATAAACCCGCACATATTGGTGAGATCTGCTAACCCTTGCGTGTAGTACGTCTATATCAAATGTCTGACGGTCGAAGACGGGCGTTGCAATTATGAGGTGAGAGCATGGGAGAACACTGGAAAAGGCGGTGCGCATCAAAAAGGTGAGTCTTCCTTGTTGCTCTCATAAGACTCCAACTATTGCCTAGGATGCTGACAGCGTCTTCACGAGGCGACGGCGTACGTTGGTGTGACATGAGTGGCACTGGAAACGACGACTACGTCTTCATAGACCACAACAGCAAAATCACCATCTTTCGGAATGTTAACACGCCACCAAATTCAGATTACTCCAACTGGGTTGATAAGGGTGTCGTACTGGATCTCGGCGGCATTGATCGCAAGGCCATTCACCTTGGCGACTGGAATGGCGACGGCTTCTGTGATGTAATCGTCACCGACAAGGCCACTGGAGCTTTAGATGTCTTTTATACCTACTGGGACAAGGCATCTGACCAGTTTTCGTTCGGCGCGAAAACTAGAGTCGTAGGGTCCGGGTGCACCCAGGGTTGGGGCGTCGGGCTGTATGATCTCGGCATCCAATTCGCCGACATTGACGGCGACAGGCGCGTAGACTACATGTGTCTAGAGCCGAATGGCAGAGTGACCGGCTGGTTGAATAAAGCCGGGGGGCTGGAGTGGAAAAACCAGATCAAGTACAGTGTGGGCAAGGATCGTGCTAACCACCGCTGGGCGGACGTCAACGGCGACGGCCGCGACGACTTCATGTGGATTGACAAGTTCACTGGTGACACGCAGGTCTTCTACAACGCTGGCGAGAGACAGATCTCGGGCAGCTCCTTCGAGTGGACTGACAAGGGCAAGAAATATCAAGGCTCATCTTCAGGCCCTAACCTGCACTTCCCCAACCTTGGCGGCCAGGGACGTGCCGACATGACTGAAGTCAACCCTAAAACGGCCCTCGGCTGGACTTGGTTCAACAGCTGCCCATCCGGAGGAGATGATGGTGAGATTGTGGACCCTGGACTGCCTGTCCCGCCTGGAGATTCTGGGGGCGGTGGTGGCGGTGGTGGCGGTGGTGATGACGGCGGCGATGACGGTG
>JPJU01000134.1:0-52905 GCA_000750735.1 Pseudogymnoascus sp. VKM F-4246
CCCTAAGGTAAACTCAGCCCAGATCTCCACCGCCGCCCCAAAGAACCCGACGCAAGGAACCCCAGCCACCCGATTGGCTTTTACCCCCACCTATCCAAGTCACGTGCTACCGCCCAAAAATAAACGTCCATTCTAACTCGTCGAAAAATTGCTCGCTCAAATACGTCCGTCGTTCCCGATGAAGAAACTTCCTCGGAGCAGAGCGAAAAAGCGCGCTTGAAATTTTTGTTTATCTATGACGAAATAAAAGGGAGAAAGTGCTAGAGAGAAATAGAAAGAAGGTTTGCTGCGCCCTACGCGGTTGAGTGGAGTTGGGGAGCAGCATTACGGAGTTGGCGGCTTATGGGTACAGGTAAGTGGGAAAGAAAGAGAGGGGATTACGCAAGCTACGGGGATACTGCGGTAGGTAATGGGGTTGCCGCCGTGGTGGAGAGAGAGAGATCGCCCTTTCCTCCCACGTTGCGTCTACGTAGACGCTCGCTCCCTTCGTGATCAGCTCTCGTAACCGCCGTCATAGCCGCCATGGCTCGAGGACCATACAGTAAACGCGGTGGATTGTGCGTGTATACAAACCTAGACATATGCACACTGTGCAGATCACCGCTGTCTTTGTCTTACATTCGTGTGATGAAAAAAAAAACGAGCGGTTTAAGCGGCGCGAAAGGGGGGGAGGATGATGAATGTGGTAATTGTTTTTTTTTTTTGCTTTTGGTGTTGGGATATATCCAGCTTCCCCTGCGGTTGGGGTAAGATGAACCGTAGATGTGTGTTTGGCAAAACATATTCTCATTATTCCAATCTTCTCCTTCCTTCTTCTTTCCTCCGCTAGCTCGCTCGCTCCATCAATCCACCCATCCATCCATCTCATAAAAATCGTTAAAAAGCGTTCGCGCCGTGAACTCCGTGCCCGCGCGTTGTCCCGTTCAATCCATCCACGTCACAGCCACTGCCACAGCCACTACCCTACCACAGCCCTACTTATCGCCCCAGCCCCACACCGTGGCGAGGAAGTGGTCCATCTTCACCCTCTTAGTCTTCATGTCGATCATCCACGGGTGCTCCAGCATGCGCCACGGGCTCGCGCGGCGATTTGGATCCTTCTCGAGGCTACGGCGTGCATTAGTATCTTGCTAATCTCTGTGACGAAAACAGGGGGTCGGGAGCGAACTAGGGAAAAACATACCAGCACTCAATGAAATACTTCATATTATCACTCCACTCAATCCCCCTCGACGGCTCATCCCTCAGCTTCGGGATCGCCTGGTTCACAATGTACGTCAGGAGATCGATCGGGCCCGCGCGCGGCTGCATCTCCGATCCCTCCGGCGCGTCAGCCGGGAACGGGAATCGGTGCTGCGCGACCTCGAGCAGCGTCACGCCCGTGCTCCACACATCGCTCGTGATCGTGTAGCTCTGGCCCGTGATGCGCTCTGGCGCCATGTAGTACGACGTGCCGATGAAGGTGTCCGCGACGCCCTTGGTGCCGAACTCGCCGCTGACGCCGAAATCACACAGCTTCACCATGCCGTTGCGGCAGAGGAGGATGTTGCTGGGCTTGATGTCGCGGTGGATGATCTTCTTGCCGTGGAGGTAGGTGAGTCCGTTCAGCACGCCCTCGGCGATCTTGCCGAGTACCTTCTCGCCCGTGCGGCCGCCGAGGCGGCGCATTTCCCGGTAGATGGAGTCGAGGGACCCGCCCTCGCAGAACTCCATGGCGATGCAGATGGTGGCTGTGGAGGGCTCGACAAAGGCACCGTAGTATGCGCAGATGTGTTGGGAGGCACATTCTTTGTTGAATGACAGCTCGCGGAGGATTTGCTTCTTGACGTCAGGGTCGGGGTTGGTCGTGATGATCTGTCCATGTTAGTTAGACTTCCTTTTAGAGCCTATATCAATACATACCTTCAATGCAAAGACCGTCTTGCCACCCTTCAAAATGCATCGTGTTACAGCGCCACCAGCTCCCTCTCCCAAACTGCCCAACTCAATAACCCTCTTCTCCATATGGGCAATGCGCCATCCCTCATCTTCCAAATCCTCCACATCAAGTGTCCTCGCCCTCTCCAAGGTTGCCTGATCATATTCGGCCGGCGCGGTCATGCTCCCATCTCTCTCCATCCCAACCCCACCCTCGCTCGCATTAGAATACGATGACCCTGCTGCGGAAGCTGGGTCGGGCGTCCCCTTGGGCTGGTTGAGCATCCCATACTGGCTTGCAAAGCTCAGAGCAGAGTACTGGCTCCCCGCGCTTGTCGGCCCGCTCATCTTGCCATCAAGTGGCCCGAAGCTGCCAGACCTCGAATGTGCCGCACTGCTCTCCGATCCACCGCTCGCCGAAGCCCCTTGGATGGCACTAGGCCGACCATTCTTTAACGACACATCGTATGACTGTGACTGCAAGCTTCCCTTGGGGGTAGCAAGCTGCAGTTTAGGGAGGCCAGGACGACCAGTGGGTCGAGCAGTGGGCGGCTGTGGCGATGAGGTCTGGAGAGAAAGAGCCGGTGTCTTGAGAGAGAGGGAGGAGAGGTCGGGCATGGAGTTCACTGGACGTGCATTAGGAGACGGAGGGATGGCGAGACCTAGTCGAGGTGGTCCGCGGTTGCGAGAGCCGGGAATCGGAGGACGGAGAAGTGGAGCCGGAGCAGACATGTATGGAGCTTCCTGCTGTGACTGTGGCTGTGGCTGTTGGGTATTGAGAGAAGGATACTACGGTCGTCAGCGTGCACTGAATGCAAAAAGGGGCAGTACAAACATTTGGTCGAGATATTGACAGTGAAGCTGGAAGCGTCGGAGGGGCTGTCTGGTATTGAGGAGCAGGCGATGGGGTTGAGTCTTGAGGAGCCGTCCCTGCCGTCGACATTTGGTCTTGCATGAGCTTTGTATTGAAATGGAAATGTTCGGTGGTCACACAGATACACAGTACTGTTTGAGCCTATGTTGGTCTCAGATATCGTCTTAAGAAATGTGCTCGAAGTTGGGTATGTTCCTCAAAGTCGTGGTTGTTGCCTTAGCTAAGCCGCCAAATATTTCGAGCTGGAACAAATTTGTACAGGGCTAAGGTCGTAATTTTAATTCGTGGATATTGATATTGGTAACGATCGTGGTGGTCGTGAGAAGCTGTTGCAGCCTCTTGTCTCGAGGTGTGGATTGGGCAGCGAGGGTGTAGGGGTCGTCAACGCTTGATGGCGGCTTCTGTGTTGGTTGCAGGGGGCTTTGTGACGGGGTATCGAGCAGGTATTGGTCCGCAAAGAGGGTATCACAATGGATTTGAATCAGAGGCTACCCCGAAGGACGCTTGTTGTCTTGAATAGCGTCGATTCGAGCCGCGCGTAGAGCTGGAAGTAAGACTGGAGAGCGGGCGTCCGTGGCGGGCTGTCAGGGCCAATAAGGGCGCTTATCAATTGAGGGGTTGTTGGCGCACGTGATTTTGGCTGAAATTGGGGTTTGCTGAAACGATCGACTAACAAAGTCCCAAATTACTATTTGAAATTGTAAGATTTCAGGGCTGGTTCTAAAGGATGAGGTCGTATCACAATAAATCGAGTGCTGATGCCCTTTGCATCCGAAACTCGTTGCAGGACGACATGCTGTGCCTGTGCGATACCCCTGGCACACCAACCCACCCACCACGGAAGCTTGTCCTATCGGCGTTATCATAGGCGCCGGCCTAAGCGCCGCATTCCAAATTTTGGACCCAGCTTTTCCACCAGCGAATAATTCGACGAATAAGACCATATTTCTCTCAAACACCCCGAAACACGCAAATATGGGGGCTAAAGCTGTCACAGTCGCGCATGAAAGTGATGCTAGTTCCGAGGAGGATGTATTGGAGAGCCTCAGCGAGCATTCCGAAGATTCGGATTCTTTGGATAGCACCAGCTCGAGAAAACGCCGCCGTGTGGCTCCTGTAGACAGCGATGGAGAGGAAGAAGCTCCGTTATCTACAGTTGCAGTCCCATCCCGCATAAAATCCAGCAAACCAACTTCAGCTGCTAGCAAAGCTGCTCCTGTCCCGATTCTCGCCCCCGTCGATCAGAATACTACGTTTGACTCTCTCGGTCTCAAGCCATGGCTGGTCAACTCCCTAACTTCAATGGCCATTCGCCGACCTACTGGGATTCAGAAAGGATGTATACCAGAAATTTTAAATGGTAGAGATTGCATCGGAGGGAGTAGAACTGGTTCAGGAAAGACTGTCGCATTTACTGCGCCAATACTACAACGATGGGCTGCAGATCCAATTGGGATTTACGCCTTAATTCTCACGCCAACGAGGTTTGTACCCCGCTTCCTTACTCTTAGCCTTAACTGACCGGACAGGGAACTTGCCCTCCAGATTTACGAACAAGTCAAAGCGATATCGTCACCCCAATCCCTAAAACCGATCCTCATAACGGGCGGCGTGGACATGCGTCCTCAAGCACTCGCGCTTTCCGCCCGCCCCCACATCGTAATTGCTACACCCGGCCGACTTGCAGACCATATTCGGACTTCAGGAGAGGATACAATTATCGGGCTACGCCGCGTTAAAGTCGTCGTTCTCGATGAGGCAGATCGACTTCTCGCCTCCGGAAACGCAGGCTCCATGCTGCCCGCGGTGTCCGAGTGTCTCTCTGCCCTCCCACCCGCAAGCGATCGCCAGACCCTCCTTTTCACTGCAACTGTCACCCCCGAAGTACGCGCGCTTAAAGACCTACCCCGTGCGCCTGGCAAACTCCCCCTGTTCATCTGCGAGATTGATGCCGCGAACCCCCTTGCCTTACCCGCCGGCCTGCAGCAGACGCACCTAAGCGTCCCCGTTACCCACCGCGAGCACTACCTACATATGCTCCTCCTGACTGAGGCGAATGTCAACAAGTCTGTCATCATCTTCTGTAACCGCACCGTCACGGCGGATTACCTCACGCATTTACTACGGCTGCTCGCACATCGCGTCACAGCGTTACACTCGAAGCTACCGCAGCGACAGCGCACAGATAACCTAGCAAGATTCCGTGCGAGTGCAGCGAGAATCCTGGTCGCGACGGATGTGGCGGCTAGAGGACTTGATATCCCTGAGGTTGGACTAGTGGTGAACTACGATGTGCCGCGTGATGCGGATGATTATATTCATCGCGTTGGTCGTACGGCTCGTGCAGGAAGGAAGGGTCAAGCTGTGACGTTGGTTGGACAGAGGGATGTGGGACTTATTAAGGCGATTGAGGAGAGAGTTGGGAGGGATATGGAGGCGTGGGAGGAAGAAGGGGTTAACCTCGAGACGAGGGTACTGAAGGATGCATTGAAGGTTGTGGGAGAGAAGAGGAGAGAGGCTTGGGTGGAGATTGAGGAAGGCAGGGAGGTTGGTGGCAAGAGGAAGACGGGGATGCGTAAGCTAGCATGATAGATAGGCTGATTTGAATTGTACAAATCCACCCCGCATCATCAGCTGTCTACGAATGTATGTGTGTGAGTGCTGACAGTACATGGCATGAAGCAAGGGACATTTTGTGCATTTGTACCTCGTGGGGTCTAAGCGCTGATGACGGATTGCCCGTTGAAGCAACTGATAATATTTCGTTGGGACTCGTGCCACCCAATTATATAACTAGGCATGGCACCATCAGGCGAGTAGAAAGGGGGGAGGGACCCTTAAACTCAAATAACAGTTTATCCTGGGTCTCGGCCTATGTCATTGCAGGGATCGAAATGGTCTCAATAGACCAAACTTTCCCCCCTTCAGAAGAGACAAGGCCAGTGTATGTAGTACCGCCAGACACACCCAGAGTATCACCGAAGGTGGTGTCAGCTTCAGCTAATGTGATAACCGTGTTACTGTAAGTCTGAGGGGCAATTGTCCCCGAGCAGCCATCATTGCATTCGGTTCCAGTTCCGTAGCTATGTGATTATTAGAAGCCATTGTGGATCCAGGGGATGAAACGCACCCTCTCATATATGGTCCAGAATCATAAGCATAAGTGCTCAATAATGCACCAGTCACGGCATTTGTTACAGTTCTGTATAGGTTAGTTAAATACTGCGTATTGGCAGGTGGAAATACGTACTGGGTCCAAGTTTGTTGGTTGGACTCAAGAGTATACTCAATCTTAACCTGATCTGATCCAGAAATTACCCCCGCAGTCCCATCCAGCTGACCAAACCATCCAAAGACGGATGCACGAACACACCATTGGCCGACCGCCGCTCCACACCAGGAGTTATCCTCCCATGATTCGAGGGTGGTTTGTACAAGGTCGCCAGTGCCGTTGGACATTCCCGGCCAGAGGAAGAGCACTCCGTTCTGTACTGGGGGTGCATCGCCAGGAGTTAAAGTTGTAACAGCAGATATTATAGTTGACTTTGATGGGCCCAGAGATAGAGCACCACCCCATGTATCCCGTCTTAGGAGAGAAGCGGCATTCGCAGTTGCAGCAAGCAACGCCACGAGAGAAGTTCCGATGTAGACCATGATAGCGATTGGAAATTTGAGCTGGGAACTGAGAGGGTAGTATAAATCAGCATTTCGGCGGAAGATGGCTCTATTTTATAACGAAAACAACAATTCCGTCAGATGAGACATGGAAATGATTTCCCCGGACGGATATTCTCACAGTTTGGGATCTCGGACCTCCATTAAATTAAGATTGGTCGAACCCATGTTGAAACGATGCCAACCCCGCAAAATCCCCGGTCCGCTAAATATGCTTAATCTACATGCCGCAAAACTAGTGGTCACATTCGATGGCACTTGGAATATATGCACGGCGTAGATTTTAATTGGCGGTGAAATTATGGTGTAGTGCTTGTTCTAATGTTTCTTAGAAAGGTTATTGTTCATGGTTTTTAAATTAATTTTTTTTTATAAATTCCTTATAAATCTATTCGATCACAGTACCAACTGATTTCTTTCAACCACATAACAACAAGACAAAATCTCAAAGAGAGAAAATAACCAAGTGATACCATCAAGGTTGATTGAGCTACTTAGAGTTGTAGAATGGGAATAACGTCAGAAGATAGTTTCCACGCCTTGTAATACAGGGCGTCATCACGCATCTGGGACTACCCCGCAATGCTTGGTATCGATATCGATAAGCACATACCCTAGTCCTCCGCAGCGACCCTCATTTACTTTCGATGAACACCTCCACCTTCTATAAACCGTATATGCCCTTGCAGTTCGCGCGATACCCCCGCAAACAACACTCATTATGGCAAACGAACCATCAATATCAATCCGAAAGTCTATCCGGTGGGGTGTATGTTATAGAGACTGTCTAACCCCCCCTGCCTGATCCCAGCTAAGACTTCGTATAGGACGATGTAGCCTTCGAAGATACTAGGTATGAGAATTGCCTCCAGTATTTGATGTTAAACCACGTCAACTCCCCGCTTACCTCTAGGATAGTACGCTCGTCTTGACGACTGGCGCCAGACGCTACGTTGATCTCAGGGTATATCTCCCAGAGAACCCAGAGGATGGATTGCCAAATGCCGACGACGTGCCGGCACTTGACAGACTCGAATGGGGGTTCGCGGGGCAATCAAAGGGCACACCTGCTGAGTGGGATGGTCCGCGATTGGTGACCCCAGCTCACGGCGCATGGACGCACTGGGTGGACAATCAGAAGCCTGACGGGTATGAAGACGATGGGTTCATGTATGATCAACATGATGGTTTGACTTGGGAGAAGGGAGTCATGGAGCACCCTAAGACGGGAAAGCCGACACCTTACGAAGAGGTTTGGGAGGATTTTGCGCCGGCTAAAGATGCTTCTGGTAATATGATAGCGGTTAACCTTGTGTATGCCGAGAGCGGAACTAGTGCGAAGGGGATGGTGATAAGAGTTGGAGACTGGATCCAGGGTATTATGAGAGATGCTGCGGGTAATATAACTGTGGAGAGGTGGAACTTCGAGGTATTATTTCCGCTAGAATTTCCGTTTATTTTTCTGACTTGTTGCAGGTGGCGTCGAAAGCTACGGAAGGTTGGAAACGGGTGGTCCGCATCGGGAATGGGGAACTACCCTGTCAGAGGCTCTTTGCCCTGAATAACTCGGCGACTTTGGAGGGGTTAGGCTGGTCTGTATTAAAGGATGACGACGTTCTATAATCTTGATAGAATTAATTGCTAAATCTCTAGTTCATTGGTTGTAAAAGCTAGTCTAGAAACAAGGTCGAGGATATTCATTGAATATCGCACAAGCTCAGAGTGGCTAAAAATGTAAAGCAAAACATCTGATATACACATCCCATGTAATACTGATACTTGAAACCCTAACCCCCCACCATAAAAACAGTAAACCAATGCCTCCGTCCCTACCTTCATCCGTATTTCGTAAACCGTTCAACCATTGAAACCCATAATCCGCAATAGCGATACATTTGCTCATAACAACCCAATGCCTAGGCCCCATAAATCCCCAATCCCACACCCTCTCCCGCCGCCATCCTTAGCTTCTTGGCTTTCACTTCCTCATCGTCGGGCAGCCTCTTCCTCTTAGGTACACTCGCACCCTTTGTCACGCTTCCAAAAATCTTCGCCTGTAACAGTGCCCCTTTCTCTGTTGCCTCGTTCAACCCTGGACTCGCAGCAACCTCAAAGCTCTCCCTCGGGTCGCGACGCAGCATAGCTGATGCAGCAGCGCTGGCCTGACTCTCCTGGATATCGTCACTCTCAACCTCCTCTGTGTCATCACTATGTCTCGTCTCTTGCGACGGACGCGTGCGTGGGTCAGCATAAGATGCTAGCTCCTCCGCGTCCGAGGCTGATATAGTCGAGTCGCGGCTTTTCCGGCGCTTTTCAGTGCGCCCATGAGGGAGCGCCGTGCGAGCGGGCTGCGCAGGCGAGAATAAATCTTGGTTTGTGCGATAGCGCGGCTCGGATTGCGGGACGAATTGGACTGAAGGAAGAAGATGCTGCGATTGACCGGAGTTTCGCACGGGTGTTGAAGGGAGAGACGACAGAGACTGAACATTTCTGCTGTGCTTGACCTGGCTATTGCTCCTCTGAGTAAAGCGCGTGATCGTTGGCGTCGAGGGCGCTGAGTTTTGGTCATTAAGGACGCGATCAGCAAGAAGAAGAGTCGCGAAAGAGTCTTGGCTGTCGTGCTGATGGATCGAGTGAGGGGTGTGTTTTGGCGTGGGCCGAGTGTATTGTGGGGTGGTAGGGAAGTTTTGCGACTGAGTCCGAGGTGTCGAGGCAGGCGCATAAAGCCCCCCTGGTGACCTAAGAAGACGCATGTGCTCGCGGTTCTCGCGAATTCGTCCAACATAGCGGTGATTCTCGGACAAAAGGTCGCTGATGTCCTCCTCCTTCTCTGCGATGATTGCCTTAGCACGGTTGAGCCGTCGGTTAAGGACCGCGTTCTCTTTGTCCATGGATTCGCAGTATGTCTTCATTTCGGCAATATAGCGAGCACTAGCTGAAGGCTGCTCTGAAGGCTGTGATGATGCTTCTCGGCGAGCCAGTTCAGTAGCTTGTAGAATCTCCACTTCACGCCTGGTCATCTCGTGCTCCACCTCCATGCGCTTTGTTGCCTCCTCTGTTTCAATTACTAAAAGGCTATGCTGCAATTTGTAATGCGCCGCCGCCATGCGGGCTTCGTGGACTTCTCCATCTAGCCTTGAGTTCTCATTGAGAGCCGCCTCAAGCGACTCGCGCAGCTCGGAAGCAGATGCAGTGGCTATGTGGCGCGCAGAGATAGACAGCGGCCTGCCAGCCCCTCGTTTGATGTCATACGAAACAGTTGGCGGCGGCGAAGAGAATATGGCAGGAGCCGGGGTCGTATCGCGGTCAAATGCGGAGCTCGGCGATCGACGCTTTGGAGGTTGTGATGATGGAGGCGGCGTGATGGAGGATGGTGGTGGTGGAGAGCTATATTTTGGTCGCTCAACACTCTTGGGGACAGATGCTGCCACGCTGCTTGCATTGTAAGAGGTCGGAGGGGAACTTGGGTTGGCGACTAGCATAGAAGTCGTTGGCGACCCGGTGGCGGCTTTTGCGATCTCTGAATCCGATGGGAGCGTCGCATGGTGGGGTTGAGGGGTAGTCGGAACCTCAATTTTCGCCGTCTCCTCAAATCGAATTGGTTCATTCATGGTGAGAAACGGACAGAATGATAGAAGTATGAGTGGAATGCGACGTCTGTCGTGGACAGTTTGTGAAACGATAACAGCTGACAAGATGGGCAGTCTGGTTGTTTAGCAACGTAGCTGGTAGATAAGTGTATATCGTATGTCGCCTCACTGCTGCGACAACGCCACGAGTGTTATCAACTAGCAAGCGGTTGTGATGGATGTTATATAGAGTGGCGATTGTGTTTCCCCGTCGATGGGTTTTGACGTTTGCGACGGGAACAATCAGAATGGCTATGGGCGATAATCAAAGAGGTTGGACCATTGCACTAGTGCCCCACGCTAAAATGCGGACCGTTGCTCTTGACAACCCAAACTACCGAAGTCACCTGACTGTCTCTCCGAAGATCCCCCAGACCCTGGATTTTTGAGTGACATGGGTACGGGGCGACTCACCTCCTATATGACCCCTATTGACCGTTCAGCCCTACTGGACAGCTAGCAATTTTTGTTTTTTTGTCTCATGGATATTGCGCTTTCTTTTGTAAAAGGCCCAACGCCGCAAACGATGCTTATTATCTGATATTTCACGCCCACAAGAAGTATCCTACGAAATGGGGGACGTAAACAATTCGCCAGTCGCGTCGACGCGCTCATCCATTCCACGCCCGTCGAGGCTTCCACTCCCGTCACAATCCCTGCGTCAGGCGACATCGCGAAGCTCTTTACGATCATCTGCAAATACCATACCAGTTGCCAGACTGCGCCCCAAGCAATCGATAGATGTGTTAGCTCCCACGCAGGCAACAAGCACCTATGATCGAGATGTAGATACAGGCGTCCGTACCCCTCAGAAGGCGCCAGTTTTGCGGTCGAAGCCAAGCAATAGTTCCTTCAAGGAGCTGCAGTCGCGGTATGAACCTGCGCTGGCCTCCACCGCCCAAACCGAAATTTCCGAGGATCCCACAGAACACGAGCCAAGGAGTAGGAGACCACGGCCTTCCTTGTCCGAGAGAGCCCAAGAGACTCTGGCGCAAATACCGCCATCTCCAGTTGTCAACAGGAGGAAATCCAGTTTTTTTAACCCGGAGAGCCCGATGCGCCCACCCTCAAGGTCTACCAATGGATCCAGACCAGGCTCGAGCTATGAGAACGACGGGAAGATGAGGCCGCCATCTCGACAGGCGTCGTCGCGGCCGGGATCAAGCGCGGGGTATAATACCCAGGCAGTGCCAATCGACTTTCGAGCTTCAACGAATTCATTCAAGCCAAATTTGCATACTCCAGTCAAACGGCAGTCAATGCAGACGTTAAAAACACCGAAGAGTGTTTCTTCTCTTCGCCTTGCAGCAGCATCAAAGACTCCTGGCGCCGCCAATCCAACCACGCCATATAAACCAACTGCACCAACACTTGGGGTTAAATCTGGGAGCAAAACCGTTGGGAGGGCTATACGACCACGGGCGTCGGTGACTGGTCTCTTCGACGAGCAGCCCTTTGAGCCTATTAGGCCGGCGGAATCCAAAACCTCACGGACCGTACGCCCCCGAGCATCGATCGGATCGTTCAGTAAGCCTACCCTATCGGAGCTTCCCAACGCCGGATCTCCTCGGACAAGTGTGGGATTGAAGAAAGTATCACCCACATTTTCAAATGCTTCATCTACGAGTGCCTCCACAATATCGCATGCTTCAAAAGAATCTATGACTACTGTTGGAAGCCCTCAAAACAAGGAGACGACCCCTAAAAAGTCATCTACAGCTCTTAGAGAGCAGATTGCGAAAGCGAAGGCAGCGAAAAGAGCAGTGATGACAAAGACCGCCCCTATTGCACAATCCGAAGGGTTTGCGGAAGAGGCTCCTGTGATTCCATCAGGGACGTTTGATTTTGGCCTTGATGATCCTTTCAATCAGAATGGCCAAGATCCAAGCAAGGGCCTCCTCCGCAAGCGCATAGACAGTGCTCGCACAGATGGCCGCCTTAATATTGCTGCTATGGGATTTAAAGAAATACCCGACGAGGTTATGAATATGTACAATCTTGAGGACATCAGTGGCCAAGCCAGTTCATGGGCCGAAAGCGTTGATCTAACACGCTTTGTTGCTGCTGACAATGAGCTCGAGACTATTGGAGACGATATATTCCCTGATATGGATCCAAGGGACTCGGCAGACGATGACGATGCTCGCGGCAACCAGTTCGGGGGCCTTGAGACGCTAGACTTGCACGGCAATACCCTGATATCAATTCCCAGCGGCCTTCGGCGACTTGAGATGCTAACTACTCTTAACCTTGTAAGTGATCCACGCAATTTAAGTGATAAATCTAACGTTATTAGTCAAACAACAAGTTGCAGAATGAGTGCTTTGAGATTATCTCGCAAATTACAAGCCTGCGAGATTTGAAGATCGCCAACAATTCGCTATGCTCTGAGGTAAGCAATGGACTGCTTAAGCTTGTAAACCTTGAAGTTCTGGATCTACACAACAATCAACTGTCCTCCCTACCTGCGGGACTCGGCGACCTCGCCCGACTTCGTGTTCTCAACCTTTCTCAGAACACCTTTACATCCCTACCATTTAACGCCTTTCAACGCCTGCCACTGATAGAACTCACTGTTGCGAACAACAAGCTTTGCGGCACCTTGATCCAATCAAACGCTGCTGAGTTTCCTAAGCTTCGCACACTCGATATATCTGGCAACTCGATCAAGGCAATCTCCTCTGGCTCACTGTCCCTCCCTTCATTGCAACTCCTTACTGTGTCTGCCAACCGCTTGACACATCTTCCAAATGTTTCGACCTGGGTATCGCTTATCACGCTGTCCGCTTCTGATAATTCGATCTCTGCTCTGCCCGAAGGATTTGTCAGTCTCCCAATCTTGAAGACTGCGGATTTGCAGGGGAACGACTTGCGAGTACTTGACGAAAATATCGCACTCATGGATTCGTTGGATACGCTGTTGGTTAGTGGTAACCCACTTCGGGAGAAGAAGTTCAGCGGCATGAATACCGCGGACCTGAAAAAGGTTCTCAAGGAAAGGCTGGAGCCGGATGAGCCCGAGCCAGTGCCAGAGACTTTCGCTGAAGTTCAGGATAACGGATTCGGGGCTCCAGTTACTAGAGATGATGACTCGGACACTGGAACCGAATACCTGGACGCGCCAAGCACGCCCACTCTTCCACGATCGCCCTCCGCAAGCGAGTGGTCGATAAACACTACCTTGGGAATCTTAGACCGGTCATACTCCCAGTCATACTCGCTGAACCCGCTAGTCGCTGCGCAGATTGCGAGTGAGAACAAGATCAAAACGATGGAGCTGCACCACAACAGTTTTACTGAGATTCCAACCAGCATTGCGTTCTTTGGTATCACCCTGACGACATTAAATATGTCGCACAATTCACTCACCAGTGATACCTTTATGAAAGACGAGATCGAGCTACCGGCGTTGAAAGAGTTGAATCTCAGCTCCAACACGTTCAGTTCGTTGTCTCCAATTCTGCGTTTACTCTCTGCACCACGTCTTGAGAAGTTGGATGTTAGCTTTAACCGCCTTACGACGCTTCCTTTCCTTCGAGGGGCGTTCCCACTGCTGACAACGGTGCTGGCGAGCAACAACACGATTCGCGAAGTGAGCGCACAGAACGTGACAGGGATACGTGTCCTGGACGTCGGGAGCAATGAACTAGAAAGGCTGGACGCGCGACTGGGGCTTGTTGAGTCGCTGCAGAGGCTAGAAGTGTCGGGGAATAGGTTCAGGGTTCCGAAACATACAATTCTAGAGAAGGGGACAGAGGCAGTTCTCGCGTGGCTGCGAGATCGGATCCCAGTGTCCGAGTTAGAAGAGCTCAGTTGATGAGCGAGGAATGGGAACTGTTTGAGTCCATGGGACCTGGTAATGTGGAGTAAATTAGGGTAGAATGGGTTAGAGGCGTCGGTGATTGGGATGTTGCTGTAAGAGGATACCAGGAATGAAGGACGGGTCTAGCCAAAATATAATAATGTATTAATTACCTAATAGAGTCATTCGATAAGGAGGTTGACATGGGGCAATGATAGATCTGCTGTCAAACAGCGACCGATTGTACGAAGTTCTGATCGGTGTTGTGGTTGTGGAGAACGATAAGGGATGGCCAAGGAGCGACATTCTCTCCAGCAGCAAACGTAACCTTGGGGGCCTTATGATTTCTAATAATTTCTCACGATTTCCCAGTAATCCTGGCACTTTATATGGGGCCGATCCCGAGAAATTAAGGTTGGTGGTAGCCAAACCCGATAATAAATGCGCTTACAGAGCAATACCGTCGGGTTTCGGCGTACCTTGCCCTGGTAACGATTCATTCGCGCCGAAACTCATTTCTGATTAAGCAATAAAAACCCATAATGGCCTCGGACATGAGTGAATGTGCGAGACCACCGGAATATTTGTAACGACCCGTTTGATTTCTTCTATCTGCTACCGATTAGGTATATGAATTCATACTGTTGTTCTTTATGTGGAGTTGAACCAATGAGCGATGACGGCTTCGACTTGTGTACCATTACATCATTAGTTAATCATTTCTCTACCATTCTCTATAGGCTTACTTATCCAAATCATAGTACATCAATATAGACATATATATAAGAAAGGTTCCATAGCAGCAGGAAATATATATTCATGGGCCTTTAATACAACTTAAACTCAACAAGACGGCTAGAGCAACAATGGCAACTAGAAAGATCCTCATCACTGGCGCAACAGGCAAACAGGGCGGAGCTGTTATCGATGCCCTTCTGTCAAGCAGTTCATCTGTTCAAATCCTTGCCCTGACGCGCAATGCCTCATCCAAAGGCGCCCAGTCCTTGGCCTCAAAATCCAATGTCACTGTCGTCGAAGGAGACCCATCCTCCCCTGCCTCGATCTTCCAAGATCACTCACCTATCCACGCTGTTTTCAGCGTTACCGTCGTTGGAAAACCTGGCGATGAGGAATCGCAAGCCATGCCATTAATCGACGAGTCAATTAAGAACAAAGTTGACCATTTCGTGTTCACCTCCGTGGACCGCGGCGGACCTGGGACGAGTGAGAAGAACCCTACCAACATCGCGCACTTTGCGTCAAAACATCGAATCGAGAATTATTTGAAGGAAAAGAGCGGAAACGGGTCGAAGATGGCATTCACAATTCTAAGACCCGTGGCTTTCATGGACAACTTGACCCCTGATTTTATCGGAAGGGCTTTCCCTAGCATGTGGCGAGGAGTTGGCAACAAACCTCTGCAGCTCATTTCCGTTCACGACATCGGGCTTGTTGCTGCGAAAGCCTTGTTGAATCCCGAATACAAGGGGAGGGTGATTTCCCTCGCAGGCGACGAATTGACTTTGGAGCAGGGGAGGGCTGTTTTCCAAGAGACGATGGGATATGCCATGCCGGAAACCTTCGGCCTTGTAGGCACAGGCATTAAACTGATGATGAAGGAGATGGGGACCATGTTTAAGTGGTTTGAGACGGATGGGTTCGGTGCAGATATTGTAGCGTTGAGGAAAGAGGAACCGGCGTTGCAGAATTTTGGCACTTGGCTGAAGGAGAGCAGCAAGTTTTCAAAGCAGTGAGGGACGAGTGAAAGGGAGAATACTATATTATATTAGTGTTTATATCAACTTAAGTAAATCCAAATATGACACTGTGACGCGGTCTGCACCCTGATTTGTGTACTTACTATGTTTGGAGTCGTTATGAGGCCTCGGAAACTATGAGAGCTGTTTGAGTTCGCCAGTTACTATTTATTAATTAGGCGGATTGCAGCAACTATACGTAAAATAAAGATGCTGAGTGTCTCAAAAACAATGATAACTGCCATCTGAGTCGTACGATTAGTAAAAGTAAGCACAACACAAATATGGAGTAAGTCGGCCAGATATATTGGCCGTGCACTTTCCGAATATGGACCAGGACCCGTTCGCACCGAATACGCGGATCGGGATAATGAACTAGTCCCAATTCAGCTATCAGAACGAGTACGCCTCCCTTTGACGTTAACTTACCGATGCCAATTTACTGAACTGGTAAACAATCGACACTGTCTGATCCAAACCATACGAAATTGTTCGTCTTGCCCGAATATCTCAATTCAGGGTCGCCGTTAATGGCATCAGCGCCCGTGGCGCAGCCGATCGTATGGCTTATCCACTGGAATCAATAGAGTATATAACAGTAAGTTTGCTGTTCGTAAAGCGCGCGCCTCTTATTTTCATTCCGTACCTGTTTCATACACTCCTTCAATATGATTTCAACAAAACTTTTGGGCATTGCTGCCTCATTTATTTATTTTGCGGGGTCTTCCATTGCAGACCATAGCTGCCCTCCCGATGGACCTCTACTTCCCCGCCCATCTACCCTCGCCAGCCAGGCGGCGTTCAAGGCTGCTGAGTCGAAACTCTCTCATATCCTAGATTCTGTCGTCAAGGGCAAAATTGAGGGTGGTTTCCCAATTGAGAACACCTCTTTCTCGATCTCCGTCACCACCTTGGACGATAAGCATGGAAAGCCAGCATGGGAGTACCACCATAGGGGCGCAAACAACGTGAAGGGCACCAAAAAAGTCGATGGGGACACTCAATATTTGATTGGATCCGTCTCCAAAGTTTTCACCGATCTTCTTCTGCTGAAATCCGGTCTCAACCTCGACGATCCTATTACGAAGTATCTGCCGGAACTGATAAGCAACGACTCTCTAATCAGGTGGGAGGACATTAGCCTCCGTGCTTTGGGGGCACACCTTGGTGGTATCCAAGGCTTCTGTAAGTGTCGCATTGCCTACCCTGTAGTGACGAAACTAACCCAATCAAGATGGGTATCCGGAGATGTCCTATACAGTACCGATTTTCGAAGAGTTGGGGTTTCCGAAGCTCTCAGACGACGACTTCCCAAAGTGCAGCGTCTTGGGAATGAACGAGGGATGCAACAAGACCAGTGAGTTTTAAAGCCAGTTTTATACGCCACGCTCTAACCTTTGCCGTAGCGCTTCTCCCAAGTCTTAGGGATACAGCCCCTGTCACAACGCCTGGCCTTCGCCCTGCCTACTCATCGATATCATTCACTCTTTTGGCATATGCCCTAGAAGTTGCCACCGGGAAGAATTTTACCCAATACTTGGATGAGCAGATCACCAGACCATTGCATCTATCCAGCACGGGTGCATCTCCCGGTAACGAAAAGAAAGCTGCGATACCCCCGATTGACGACAACTCATGGGGAAGCGATTACGGAGACAACGTCGCGTAAGCATCCCCCTCAAAATATACTTCACTGCTAATTGTTTAAAAGCGGTGGCGGTCTCTTCTCTACATCTAACGATATGTCTCAATTTATCAAGTCTATTCTGACGCATAAGATCCTCTCCCGGACAGAAGTTAACACATGGCTGAAGCCGCTGTCAACGACACCACAACTCAATACCTTGGTGGGCATGCCTTGGGAAATTTACCGAAGTGATATCCTTACCCCAGACCACCCACACACTATCGACTTGTATTCCAAGCGCGGCAGTGCAATGGGCTATGAGGCTTATATTGGTATCATCGACCAGTACGGAATTGGCTTCAGTGTTCTCACGGCTGGTGGTTTCTCCGAGGCTGCGACAAACTTAGCTGACACCCTACTTGCCGTTCTTATCCCAGCTGTCGAAACGGCTACGCGTTCCGAAGCGCAGGATTATGTTGGCAACTTCACATCCAGCAAAGAGCACGAGTCAGCTATAGTTACCACCATGGACAATGGACCAGGCCTGATCCTCTCAAACCTCACAAGAAACGGCTCGGATATTGTAGGTGCAATCCAGGGCCTCTGGGCGAACCAGCCAGTACCTCTCGGCGGGCTTTCCCAGACTCTCCGGCTATATCCTGCAGACGTGTCCCGAAGCGTCCCTGTGACGACCAAGTGCGCTGATGGCAAGGAAACGACCAAGACACAGGTCGAAGAGGAATGGCGCCTGCAATTTGATATTGTATCCGGAAATGGGGCTCCCGGGAAGCTTCCCTCGACATACCTCGTTGCTGGTGCTTGTGGTACTTTCCAGACACCTGGAATGCTGATGTATGGAAGCGAGGGGCTTGATCGAATTGTCTTCGTCAAAGAACATGGCAAGGTGGTTGGTGTGAAGGTTCCGTCACTTCGGGTCGAGTACGATGTCCGCGAGTAGTGGTGTATGTTTAAAACAGCTGAATATTTCATTTGTTGTTAGGGGTGGGGTTTTAATATCATTCTCGGCACCTTAGAATATGGGCCATACCTTGGAGAGTGCAATTTAATTTAGACATACAAAATTTGCACCATACTGATCATAAATAATGAGATGGGTACTTTTTCAACCTCTTAAACCATTAAGCCAGTCCAAAATATTTATATAATATGCCACAGTCCCCCATTTCCCAATCAGAACTGAGTTTGCACAGAGAAGCACAATACTGATCCATTTGAAAACTCCCGCAAGTGAATTGGAAGCATTACTAACGCGCTTTTGCCGCCTCCGCTTCCTGTCGCCCAAAATCGTCAAGAGGGGATAGATATAGCTCGGAATCAATACCAGCTATTTGAACTGATGGATTGTATGTCCTCAGTTACATTTGTCAGTAGCTGTCTTGTTGATCATACCCTCGAGTGACCGAAGACTTTCGCGTAGGTTATAGCTACCATAATCGCCGTTTTTATGTAGAAGCGCCGTCAGAATCAGGAGGCGAGACGAGGAGCTGTTGGGCGTCTTAACCTATTATTCCCACACCTCATATTCCGTGAAGTAACTCACTGCCCCCCAACCTTCATTTTCCAGCTATTTCAAGGAACAAGTTCAAATTCACCCACAAGGGCTAGTACACCAACACATTCACCTCGTTCATCTCAGCCACCACACGTATACCACACATACCTCATCCATCTTATCCATCTCATACACCTCATCCACCTCATCCACATCCATCTCATCGACCTCATCGATCTCACCGACCTCGTCGATCTCATCCACCTCATCGATCTCATCCACCTCATCGATCTCGTCTACCTCATCGACCTCATCGATCTTATCGGTCTCATCGATCTCATCAACCTTAGGAGCCTTCAGGAGTCACCATGGGCAGTGAGTACCTATTCGATATAATTGGTGTGAAACCTTGTAATTAACTTGCAAATAGGGTCTTCCTACAGCTCAAAGGACCGGGGCTACTCCCACCTTGCATCACCATACCCACGTATTTCCAGGAGGGAGGAGAAGAGAGTAAGCCTACCGCCCAAAGGGATAAAGACGAGTCTGACAAGAGCATCTAGCTTCGAAAAGAATACGAGAATGAAAAGATAATGAAAGCGGCCGCAGCAGCACGGGGACCATCACCGGGCCAAAGAATCCGACGCGCCGAACTGTTGGCTGAAAGAGCGAAATGCTTGGCACAGTTCACCGCCCTCAACAAAAAGATCAATGAAACCAACAATGAGAAGTGTCAATTAAAGAAGAAATACAGTGAAATTTTGGCGGAGCTGGATAGAATACCAGCTGAGCTCTCCGGCTCGGAACATGGGATGCCGGGGCCTGGAAACGACACCGTGAAGGAGGCGGAGAGGAAGGGTGCTATGGAGCAACCAGAAGGGATTGACATGGAGAAAGAGGCGGGGGGCGACTTGACGCAGGAAGAAGGGATCATTATAACGAAGGAAGTTGGAGGAGTTGCTGTGAAGGTCGAGGCTGGAGAGGCTACATTGTGATTGATGCCATGGGAACATAACAGGCTACAACGATATGCTATTTGCCCTATATTTTGTTATATTTAGCATTCGGGCTATAAATATTTAGCTACTGCCAACAATCAACAATGCACTATTCTGGAAACGTCGCTGCACAGCCGTGCTTACTGTTCGCTCGCTGCCGAATTACTCCGCGAGCGCCACACCCCGTCCCGCAGTGGGTCAGTCAGCGCCCCTCAGAACCTTAAAAGGTCGACACAACCTCATTTATAGCGGACTTTCCACAAGTACGGCGAGGGATACAGGAGCAATGCTATGGGAGCTGGAGACGCTGGGAGAAGGCATGATGGGAGCAGTTTCACAGAAATCATGATAAGACTCGGAATTTCATGAACCGAGTGTCATTAACGGCCGTTCAACAGCACTAGTCAGTCAAGTAATGTTCTACATAACCCACTGAACATAGTATGTAGCCCCACCTCCTAGCATACATTCCAACTCTCCAACTAACACGAGAGCATAGGGCAGCCCAGGTTCGTTCCGTACACATCTCCAGAGACACCTCCGAGCTGCAGTGCGGCACCAACAACACCACCCATTCCCTCTCCAGCAATCATACCAGCCGCAACAGCGTATCCGTAGACATCCCAGCTGGCATAGCGGTACTTGCGCCAGACAGCAGCGATGATGGCACCCAGAAGCGCCGCATTGGTGAAGACAGGAACGGGCAAGACGAAGGCGAGCGCGATGGCACCCCAGTTAGGGAGATAGGCGCGGTACTTCTCACGCTCACCGACGAGGTAGTAGTGGCGGAAGATGACCTGGATGACGGACACGGCGCCCATGACGCAGGCGAAGATGCCGGCCTTGATTGGGATGCCGATGCTGGGGTCAGTGACGGCCTGAGCGACGGCGGCCCAAGCCGCAACGGATGGAGCCAGGAAAGGACAGTGGTCATATTCGTCGGGGTGGATGATGCAGGGGTAGGCGGAGGTGAAGAGGACGAACATGCCTGGGGCGAGGAAAACGGAGATCAGGGTTCCAATGGCCTGCGCGATCCATTGCTTCATGGGAGGGGTGCGCAGGAGGAAACCAGTACGGAAATCCGCAGTAAGGTTGGTTGCCACATCAGCAGCGCCGGAGGCGATACCTCCTGCAATAAGGTTGAGACGCTGTGCGTCCTTGATGGAGTAGCCGTGTCCGGAGGTTGCGGCACCAAAGACGAGCTGGGAGGCTTTCGAGGCGGCAGTGAGAGGAGTGGTATCAGTGACGGCACCGATCTGGATACAGAGGAAGGCAAAGATAAAGCCGAGAACGCAGGCCAGGATGGTGAGACCGACGTTCATCTGCCACTGGAAGTGGCAAATGACAAATGACACGACAAGGGTGACAACAAGACCAAGCATCCACATCCAATCCTTAACTTGCTGGTGCGGTGGGAAGGGGTCCTCGACAAGGTCGCTTGCATCGATGGTACCGGCATGGCGTGCGCAGAAAGGAATAACCTTACCGCGCTTCCTCGCCGCCTCGTCGATGGCAACGTTGACCTGGCGGAATACCGTCTTGAAGGCGATCCAGATGACCTTGTACTGGATGAAGAGCTCAGCGAGCGAGGCACACACCATGATCATAACACCCGGCCACAAGAGCCAGTAACGTGGCGAAGGAGTCTCCTTGCCTAGGTTCTTGAGGGAGTTGAAGGACATGTAGTCGTGCCAGATTGGGTCCTCCTCATCGTAGGCCACGCCAATACACTCTCCGTAGTGGACGAGGAGAGGCCCGATGACGCCCCAGGCGAGGACTGCACCCGTGAACATGGAGATGGCCGAGTTGAGACCGATGAGCATGCCGGAGCCGATGAAAGCAGGGGTGATTTCGATGTACCAGCCCCAGTTTTCAATGTTGATAGCCCAATTGTTATGCCCAGACCAGATGTACAGCCTGGGATGTCAGTCAAAAGGACGTTTGTCTTTCGGTACAGGAGGCTTACCAGGTGAACACGTGCCAATCGTAGAGGATACCGATGGCATAGTAAGATGCGACACGGTGGACCACGGCGGCAATAAAAGTATAACCCAGGGCCTTCAGCTTCCTAACAGCATCGCGACCACCACTTCCTGCGGCGTGCATGGACCTAATGGTAAGAGCAGTGGCCGTCGCTAATAAAATTAGATATGTACGAATATAGTGCACTGGTATTTCTTACCAGTAGGGAAGATCAGACGGAGCTCCTTAGCAACCTGGATGATAAAAAAGCGACGAAGCGGGGTCACGAAGAAGAGGCCGAAGAATGAACAGATCAAGGTGATGGTGAACAGCCTTCCAATATCGTCGATTGGCAGCTTGCTCATCAGGTCAAGTTGGTACATGGCTGGCAGGGCCGCCACGAAGAGACCGGCGATACCACCAGCTCCGGTAGCAGCAGCCTGGATGATAGTGTTCTCCTGGGGACCAAAGGAACCGCCGAGAATAGGCGTGTTACCTGTGGTCTGGGAGAGGAACTTGATGATACCATACCCGAAAATGGCACCGAACATGCTTGCGCTGAAGGTGAAACCGGTTTTCAGGCCTGCGATTGTTAGTGAAGCTTCCAGAAAGGAGGGTTAATTGCCTACCGAGGTACAAGTTGGAGGCATTGACGAGCGCGCCGAGGGCGATACCGGTCACCAGGGATCGAATGGTGAGGATATGTTCCTCGACGGGGTGAGAAGGATCGATGGGGAATGGCTTGAACAAGTCGAGCTCCTCATCTTCCAAGAGCTCATCCTTCAATGAGTGAGTCTCGCCCTGAACGGGCTCGACCTGGTAGGCAGTGATGTTGGCAGCCTTTGCGTCCAAGGCCTCATGGTGAACAACATGCTCGACCTTCTCATCAATGACCTCGTTGGACCCCGACGCGTCGACGTAGGCCGGAGTCTCGCCGGCGGTGGACTTATCCTTCTCCATGATGATCGTCGTCTCGGTCACGGTAGGTGGGGAGGTACAACCGTGTCTGAAAACTTGGAGCTTCTATGCATCAAGGGATCGGAGGGGGGACCAGCTAGAATATATGCGCGTTGAGACAGCTCCTGGCGACGGCTAAGGGCGGTCGTGCGACCCTAACCTGGGTCCCCCGGTCTGTCATTACCCATGGCCACGAGCTATACAGGTGATAGACTGGACCGCATTCCCAGAATCGCAGTCCAAATAGCTAGCAAGACAGGGGGTGTGGGGTGACAGGAGGAGTACCCTTGCCAGATACGGAGATAGAAGGATGCATGGTGTGCTGCTGATCGCAAGAGGGATGTTTACTGTGGGGAGCGGACTGTTGGATGGAAGATAGAGCTATCTTGTTGGACTGAGACCAGCGCCAGGCCATGGCACCATAGGATGGTTAAAGTGCCATACTATCGGTTGTACGGACGGTCCCAGGCCAGATGTGGCAGGTGTGAAGGGGGGCCAGCGGCAGCATCCTGGCCGCCTGCCAGATACGACGTCCTATCACTTGTTGGGGGGCGAAACCGACTCGCGCCTGGACGCCGTAACTAACGCAAGTGTTGCACGGTGTACTTCATCAGTAGTAGTACACGCCACCTGGGGGTTCCCATTCATAGAACGTCGGCGCTGTACCGTCCATTGGTGCGGTAGAATCCTACTGAAACCAACCTGTTCTTTCATCCCCATCTTTCGCCACTAGTCAATGGGTGTGGCTCCCCGCAATAGCTTAAGAAAACACCCGCTGCTAACGGCCGACATATGGCCGATGCACGCGCGAAGCTTTTACGCGGTGTGCTGTGCTCCGCTCGTATAGCGAAGCTGCACCGGCAACCGCCTATCTATTCACTATGCACAGTGAGTGCTCCAATATATATTGCGCTGTGTGTAGGGGCGTAGTAGGGGCGTAGGGGACGTGCAGACCCCTTGGCACGGCACTCAAGACAGGAATGTACCTCTCACTATTACAGTATATAGTCCGCTGTATTTGTATGATACAGTATGATACAGGATACAGTACATATGTGGACTTGTTGAGTTGGCTACCTCATTAAAAAAGTATTATACTCTTATAAATCGTCTCGTGGCCTTCCTCTACTCCGCAAAGTACACATGCGCGCTGCAAACAGATATGGCAGGACGGCGGTATCTTTAGATCCAAACCCCTTGGCGCCGCTTTCGACTTGCCCCTTCCGCCTCGGCAGCGCCAAGCAACAAGCGCCAAGCTATCCAAGCACATACCCAATCATGCCAGCCCTCGTAATGCCGACCGTCAAACACAATCTCACAGCACGTGCTCCTCCTTCCTCCTTCTTAACTGCCTTCCTCATTCGGCGATGGAAGGATCTTGGCGCGATAGTTCAGCTGTTGGACATGGCGGGAGGGAAATGCAAGAATGCAACGTGGAGTGCGGAACAGAGCTGCTTTTCAGCCGTGTGGAGGGATTTATATTCCGCCTCGGGCCAGCTAAAGTAATGGACCATGCCCGGCGACAAGGGGAAATGAAGCTGGGCCGCTGAGAAGCTTCTCACAGAGCATCTGCGATCACACAATTTTCATAGTCAAGGGTATGGTCACATGACATATCACGTGGCTCACGACACACAAAAATTGACACAGCCAAATTGCACAATTGCACTGTCATTGTCCAGCTATGCAAGCCAGAAGCTAAGAGTACACATCAGAAGATATCCCACGGACATGTCGTGACATAGCCAATGTTCCCCCCCCGTGTAACTCCGTCCATCATGTCATGCATCGCTGATCCAACAAAAGTCCTCTACTGCTCAGTCTGGAAGTAGTTGAGGAGGATGGAGCGCTCCTGCGACTCCTCACCCCAATCCTTGACGACAACGCACGAGCAGTTGACGACCTTGCGGGCATTTCCCTCACGATCCAAAACGCCTGGGGAGCAGTTAGTATAATTCTCAAAACCGAACCAAAATAAAAATATATCAGGGTATACGCACAAAGACCAGCCCATTCTCCGAGCTGCTTTCCGTCTGGGACCTTGATGAGAGGGATCTTGTGCTCAGAGCACAGGGCCACGACAAGCTTCTTGTAGGCCTCCTCCTCGCAAGCCTCGTTGAGCACGCACATGTGTGCCTGGCGACGATCGAGAGCCTTGGAGGCTTCGCGGAGACCGCGGGCGAGACCGTCGTGCATGAGCGCGAGCTTGAGAACACCCTTCAGGGCATCGAGAACCGACATCTGACCCTTGGGGGCCTCGCCGGAGACTTCGACCTCATCTTGCACCTCGACAACGGGGGTTTCCTCTTCTACGTCCGACTGAGCGCAGTTAGTATTTGAATGGTTTGTGCGCGTGCGCCCTCTCGATTTTCCCAGAGACTATCGATGGGGTAATGTTGGATTGAGGTATTGGAAGTACATACCATCTTGTATGGCTTTCAGGTTAATGTCGAAAGATCCTCGAAGTGGTTGTTTGAATGTGAAAAAGAACCTTGCGATGTTCAACAGCGGGCCTTAAAGTGCGTGCCCTCATCGCTTAACCGCTAACACTAGTCCCAGTGAGGCTAGCTCCCACACAACACCACAGGAAAACAGAGCTAATGTCAAAGTATCGCGAACTTTTCTCCTCATTCCTCTTCAACGACAACTGGATCAATCCAAAACACAAGGTATGTACACCACGATGGCGTTGCTATATTCCAAAAGTCCTTCATAAGGGCGGAGGGAGCAATCGATCGTCCACTCATTCTGGCTTGCATGCGCTTGACGTACTGCCTTGCTGCTTGAAGACGCCGATACGCTTCTCTCCTTTCGACAATGAGCTGAAGAACCCTCTGCTCAGCATGAGGGCACTCTTCCATGCTTAGAGCCCATGAAGGCTAACTTTATTTCCCTGACAGGTACCTCTTTTCAAATCTACGATCTGAGAACCTTCTTCAACCGCCAAAATGGTCAAGACTTCCGTCCTCAACGATGCGCTTAACGCCATCAACAACGCCGAGAAGGCCGGAAAGCGCCAGGTCCTCATCAGACCTTCCTCCAAGGTCATCGTCAAGTTCCTCACTGTCATGCAGAAGCACGGTACGTCTACTTGCATTTCTTTCTTTCGTTTTTGTTTCCTTGCCATTCGGCATGATAACTAGATGACGGTTCCGATTCCTACGACCATAGTCCTTTAAGTTGCCGATATATTATCATGCGAGGATCTTACACGTTTCATGTTATTCCAATTAACTATGCGACTTTTAAATTTTCGCGATATACTGACATATCTCAGGCTACATCGGAGAGTTCGAGGAGGTCGATGACCACCGCTCCGGCAAGATCGTCATCCAGTTGAACGGCCGCCTCAACAAGACTGGTGTCATCTCTCCCCGCTACAACGTTGGTCTCGGTGACCTCGAGAAGTGGGTTGTCAAGCTCCTGCCCGCCCGTCAGTTCGGTTACATCGTCCTGACCACCTCCGCTGGCATCATGGACCACGAGGAGGCCCGCCGCAAGCACGTTGCCGGCAAGATCATCGGTTTCTTCTACTAGATTATCGGAATGGCAAACGGCGTTTTGGAGTATCATGAGCAATGCATCGGAAATCAAAAGGATATATCCCGGGAATGGAAAGCTCTTTGGGCGTTGGCTCCAATGTATGACTCTGTAAGGGAGAATCGGCGAAAGCTAGATAGCCGTGCATATAAAGACAATTAAAAGCTCATGATCCCCATTAAATGTTCAACTATGCTGTCCGCATAATCGACGTGAAGATTTTGGCTCTGCACGTGACCTTGTACCAGCTACTCGAAACAGCCAATGACATTCAATATTGCGATAAGAGATAACAAAGTACGTGGATGGGTTTGTTTACTTTTGGAAATCCTCACATAAAATTACTACGTCCAAATCACCCATCGTCCAGTGACATGCATGGCTTAAACAATAGATCTCAATCACTTAAACTGCCAGGAGATCCCCCTCTGCCTCACACAATATACATTTTGGCCCACAATTAAGGGATAGCTGTGTCTCGCAGGATGCGACGCAGAACCCCAACAAGGCTTGTATGTCTTATACTTGCCTCTGTTCTACTTACTACCACATTGGTTTTCTTACGAGATGGCAAAGCCCCAGCCAATATCCCAAAGATTTTCTCCCCCGCCAGCTCTTCACGAGACACGGAAGACAAGCCGAGCACTCCGACCCCTCCAACACCTACAACTGGCCCTGGTGACCATCCCATACGAACCTTAATCGCCAATGCCAACGCCGACTTCGAAGCTTTGAAGGCCCGGCAATCAACCAGCCTCTCCCAAGCCGTCGCCGAATACAAACGCCGATATGGCCTCTCCCCTCCCCCCAACTTCGACAAGTGGTACGCCTTCGCTAAAGCACACAAGGTCGTCCTCGTCGACGAGTTCGATACCATACACGACCTCCTCCTCCCATTCCGAGGACTGCCACCTGCTGTCCTGCGTGCTCGCGTCACCGAAGCTCTCGGCCACGATAACATGCTCATTGCGATGCAAATCCGCGAGGGAAACGTCACACACTCGGAGGGAGGACAGAGCTGGGTTAGAGAAGCATTGGAGGGAATGACGAGTGAATTCACGCAGTACCTGCCGGATATGGACCTGGCGTTCAATGTGCACGATGAGCCGCGCGTGGCGGTACCGCATGACGATTTACAAAGACTTGTGGCGAAGGGGAAGGAGAGCATAGAGACGGCGAAGTTGAACGAGAGGCCGAGGAATGAGTGGAGCTCGCATGCAGAGTTGGTGAGGGGCATCAAGGAAGTGCCGACGTCGCGGTTTAATCACTTTCCCCACCAGTCTACATGGGCACACTCAAAGCTTTCGTGTCCGCCTGACTCGCCATCGAGGTCTCTCCTTGAAGTAGGAGAAGTGGAAGACGTCAACAGCGAGTCTATTACCTCGCCTCTAGGTTTCATATCAAACCAGACGGCATATAGCGATATCTGCAACTCCCCGTCGCTCAGCAAAAACTATGGCTTCTTCGCAAGTGCAAACAGCTTCAATGTTGCCCAGGAACTTATTCCTATATTCTCGCAGAGCAAGATATCCAGCTTCCAGGATATCATATACCCTTCCCCTTGGTATTGGCATGGCATGGTGCCTTACAATGCCACCAAGGACATACCATGGGCCGAGAAGCAAGAGAGCCTATACTGGCGCGGTGGCACTACAGGGGGTTACTCGCGTTTTGGGGCATGGAGGCGACACCACCGCCAGCGCTTCGTCTTAAAAGCCAATTCGAATGATCAAACCCCGATCCTCGCGAAGAAGGACACCGCAACAGAGTGGACGGAGTCGAGCGTGGCTGTGCAGGACCACAAGGGCCTTTTTGACATCAAGTTCACTGAAGTTGGGCAATGCGATGTAGGCGACTGTACCGCGCAGCGCGAAGCATTCCATGTTCTTCCCAAGGTGGATCCGAACGATGCATGGCGCTCCCGCTACCTCCTCGACATGGACGGCAACGCTTTCAGTGGTCGCTTTTACAGTTTCTTGCAGAGCGGCAGTGCGGTGCTGAAGATGGGCATCTCTCGAGAGTGGCACGCCGAGTGGCTGCGTGAGTGGGTGCATTATGTGCCCTTGAGCTTGCACGGAAAGGACTGGGTCGAGGCAATGAGATGGTTTACGGATGGGAGTGCGGGAGGGGGTGCTGAGACGGATGAGGGGAAGGCTGTTGCGATGAGGAGTACGCAGTGGGCGGGGAAAGCGCTGAGGAATGCGGATCTGGAGGTGTGGTTTTTTAGGCTGCTGCTGGAATATGGAAGGGTCGTGGATGATGCGAGGGAGAGCATTGGATTTGCGGAGTAAGGGTTGGAACGTGGGATCAGCGGCGTATTGTGTTTTTTTTGCATAGCATTGGATTGGCGCCGCGCACAGCGATGATAGACAGGAGTCCGCGGGGTTATATATATCTATTTGAATTTCTATGAAATTCTTCTTCCAAATATATTCCTCTTGGGAGGTTCTATACATAACAGCAGCGATCACAGCAATATAAATCAAGCTAATGTGTCCAGTGACTCAGTGTTCCAACTAGCAAGTTGGCTTCTGGCAAACAGAATTGAGCAGATAGGTTCTATTGAGTTTCAAAAGCTAATATTAATACTGAGCCACTCGTAGTCCCCCGTCATACATTCCGGCATCACGAGTATGCCTACGGCTACGGCTGAATAATCTGCCTATAGATCGGGTCTTGTCTGTCTGTCCCAGACGACAAATTGCGCAATCCTCCACATGGATCGAGAGGGTACGCACTCAAAGGTCGCTGGGTTTGTTCTGGTCTCGTACGCGGCGGTTCTTGCGAACCGGCGCGCATCCAGCTCGAAACTCCGCCAGAGGGAGGCGGAGCTGAGCGAGGCAGGAGACAGTGTTGGAGAAAGGCAGGGGGCGATGGGGAGAAATGAAAGGCATGCGCTCTGGGGTTGGAGTCTTTCTCTTACGTGTGGGATGGGTAGTTTACTTCCGTGTCGGATATCAGTATCAGGACTCTCCTGGTGTGAGGTTTTTTGAGTGGGAAGACCTTTAATATTTGGAGGTTTTTTGTGGTGGAGACGCGATAAATTAAGGCACGTGATACAGACATATTAAGTGGGCCATAATTGATAATTATGCTCAACTTCGACGCTTGAAGAACGTCGCAGAGACATGCCAACCGCTTTCATAGTCCCAATTGAATTTGTAAGTTTTTGTATGTCAGACCGGGCTGATGCCCAATTCTCTTAATCTCTTGATTCCATAGCCTTTTCTATGCATGAAAACGTTGGAGACTCCTGTGCAGATCACGTGGCTTTATCCTTGCCAACGAGAGTCATTTGGTAGTCAATCACACCATACCCCCGCCTTTCATCGGCCAAAAGACTTTATTTTCTTGTAGAGAAACACATATAGGTCATCTAAAGCATGGCCCAGACTCCCCCCATTGACGACGGAGCCCAACGCCCCCTCCTTGGTGAATATGACGAGGCGACCTACAGTGCCGTAAATGATGAGCGCACCAGTACATTCAAGCGGAATCTCGGCACACTTGAGGCCTTTGCTATTGTGATTAGCATTGTTATTGGCAGCGGCGTGTTCACCTCCACTGGGTCAATCGATGCGAATGTCTCATCCCCCGGTGTAGCATTAGCGGTGTGGCTAGTTGGTGGGATTCTGGCTTGGACAGGTGCAAGCACGCTCGCGGAGCTAGGGACTGCGATTCCAGGAGAAGGTTAGTTCTTGTTGTCTCTGATTCTCACTTAAGGAGGGAGGGCTGAATATATACGGATAGGCGGCGTGCAACCCTATCTGCAGCGTGTGTATGGCGATGTGTTTGGCTTTCTCGCAGCATGGACCTGGGTTGTCGCGGTGATGCCAGCCACACTGGCGATTCTAAGTATAGTGTTTGTGGAGAGCATCTTTTCGGCAGCGGGGGTGACAGACCAGGCAGGGAGGTGGGAGCATAAGGCCCTGTCTGTGCTGGTGCTAGGGGCTATTAACGGGGCGAACTCGATTAGCACTACGGCAAGCACGCGGCTGAACAACTTTTTTGTAGCCACGAAGTTTGTGAGTATAGCTGGCATTGTAGTGGCTGGCGCAGTCGTTGTTGTTCAAGGGACTCTGGGTCCGAAGAAGGATGTTGGGGGTGGTGATTGGGCTACAAAGCCTTGGTTCAGGTTTCGGGATAGCATCGCTCCCGATGGGAGTACGATTGATTGGGGGGAACTGAGCACATGGGAGACGCTTGGCCATTATTCCACGGCGCTTTATGGGGCTTTATGGGCATATTCGGGATGGGATAAGGTAAGTTAGAGCTGCTCTGGGCCAGAAGCAACGAAACTAATGTCAACAGGCGAATTACATCACGGCCGAACTCTCCTCGCCAGCCCGGCAGCTCCCTCTCGCAGTCAATACCGCAATTCCAGTCATCATTGCGTGCTTTATTGCTACAAACGCAGCCTACTATATACTCCTGCCATGGGACATCATTCCAACAACCGACAGTGTAGCCGTGGTATGTCTCACAACCCCCGATTTTTGAATGCGGTGACTGACACTGAGCCCCAAGACCGCCATCACCAGACTCCTTGGTCCCTGGTTCGGCATTGTAGCTGCAACCCTAATCTGCCTAGTAGTAGCAGGCTCCTTGCTTGGGAACTCATTCGTTGCTGGCCGCATGGCTGTTGCCGCTGCGAACAAGAACTGGCTCCCCCCATCACTGGCCCTTGTGGGCCGCATAGGAACTGTGGCCCCAAGCCCTACTCCGTCAGACTCCCAGAAGCAATCTTCATCTGACGCCCCGCTCAACGCTCTGCTCCTATCTACAGTGCTCTCCACGTTATATATCCTTCTAGGCGACTTTCGGTCGCTTGTCACGCTCAACGGTATTGGCGAGTTCTCATTCTTCTTCCTAACCGTCGTGGCCGCGATCATATTACGATTCCGCGAGCCAGACCTACTTCGACCGTATAAGCCTTTCCTGGTGGTACCACTGACATTCGCCGTGGTGAGCGGGCTGGTAATTATTAGGGGCGCAGTATTTGCGCCAGTACAGGCGGCGGTCCTGGTCGGAGTTTGGGTCCTTGGAATCATATTTTATTGGGCGAGGAGGGCGTGGGCGAGAGCTGGGGAAGAATAAGAGAGTGTCATAAGTAATAACGACGACAAGCAATTCTGAGCAGCACGAGGTTAGCAATCAGCAATTAGAACAATAACTAGCAACCCTATTTACATTCTTATTCTTGGTTGAGTAGCATCATGCTCTGCACATCCTCCCATCCGCAGCCACATTCCAGTGATCGCTCCCGACACTCGTGATAGCATAGAACAAATAATCTTCATCCCACTTCTTTTTGATGCTCAACAACTTTTCGTAGTTACTCCCGAAGAACACCTCTTTGTAATCAGGCTGTCTAAAGTCCGCCTCGTTCATGTATGCTCCGCTCCCAGGTGTAACAGCTTCTATTTGAGGCATGATCGAGTCTGTCATCTTATCTTGCAATGCAATCATTTCCTCCCATGGGGCAGTGAAGTTCCAGTCCGTGGTTAGCGTGGCGTGGATGATGGACTTTCTCCAGGCTGGGAGGACAGAGTTTGAGACTGTTTTTGCTGGAGCTGATACATCGGTGCCAACTCCAATAAAAAGGACGCCGTCTTCCGTGATGTTTCGAGCCATTTTCATAAATTCGGCATTATTGTTTTCGATTGTTGCGCGTGGGATTAGCCGTCCTCCGTATTGAGCGATACCGACCTTGATGTTTCCATAGGGCAACGGCCCAAAGTTTGTATCGTAGTGCTCTGTGTAAGTCGCTGACTGCGAATATGAGACATTGTGTGGGATTTTGAGTTCATCTAGGGCTGCTACAAAGTCGCTCAGGATCGATTTGACTTCTGCAGACGTCTTGTTGTATGCAGTCATGGGCCCAATCTGGAAGAAAGCGTCACTGAAGAAGTAAACCATCATCGACCCAGCGTCTACCATGGCTGGTAGTAGGGAGTGAAATTTTTCAACCCCAGCATAGAAATTATCCATGGTGGTTGATGACGATTGAAAAATGAGTGTCGCGCCACTAACAGTAGCATCCGGATATACCTTCGCTGTCATAGAAACCACGATGCCATAGGTTCCTCCACCGCCTCCACTCAGCGCCCAATAAAGGTCGCTATTATCCGTGCGAGAAGCAGTGACAAGTTCCCCGTTAGCGGTAACCACTTCAAAAGACAGGGTCTGATCAGCACCAAGACCGAATGAGGTGCTCAACGCAGAATGGCCACCGCCTTGCGTGTAGCCTCCTGCGACTCCAACAGTCGGGCATTCCCCCCCTATAGAAACTAGTCCTTCTGCCCCTGCGGCGGCCATAGCTTCAAAACCCTGGACGCCGGCGCCCATCTTGATCGCCTTGCCATCATAGTACGGATCCTTCCAATCTAGAATTTGGGTGGACTTGAGATGATGCGTCCATACCGCCAATGCGCCAGCACCAATTGACTTTGCGCTGTAACTATTTTGCTAAGTCAGTAACAATTCCGCATCAAAAGAAGAGAGCTAGTTAAATCGAACATACTCATGTCCTGTGTTGCGAATAACGAGGCGGATGTTGTGCTCTCGTGCAAAGTTTACAGCTTTTTTGATATCGGCAGCGGATGTTGCATTGACGGAGAAGCTCACATAGTTCCCAAGCTTACATGGCCGCGACGCCGGTGTCCATGGATCACAGCTCTGGTTGGCAAAGAAAGGTGCCATAATAGAGGACGAAGATTCCATACTGCATATATAATTTAGCATTATCTCGGGCCAGTACGCAACGTCCTGTGACCTACTGTAGCTGTGGATCTATCCATTGGGTCTGTAAAGAGGCACATTTTTCAGCATCATAGACAGGATCATGGCATACGGAGCCTAATGGGCGAGTTTCGATCAAACGGCCATCGACTGTTGAATTGAAGCTTTTCCATTGAGAAACGGTCGGCCAGCCGTCGTCGCCTGGCAAGGAGCGACACCAAGCGGTGAGAACAGTAGGAAAGGTAGGCAAAGTAGCAACGGAGGGGAGGGGCGCATATATCAGTACGAGAGCACCGGCGTGCACATAATTGAAGACCTTCATTGTCACTACACACAATTTTCAGTGGCGATGCAGAACCAGAGAGATGCGAAGGTTTAGATATACATATATAGCAATGCTGACTGTGTAGTGTAATTACTCCACTCTCGTGCGCGTTCCTTTGGCCGATCTCGAGCGGTAACCGGCTCGGCGGGGGTGAGTGATGCTCCGTATTCCCAACACCCAACGTCACCAAGATACTTCAATATTGTCCAGCATCTAATATTAATCTACCATCTCCTCGAGCTAGACTTACATCAAAGCTGGTGAGAATATAACGCGAAAGAGGAAAAATAAACACGAGGCGGTGTTTCGCTTTAGCTGCTCAACCCCCACTTTTATGCCCGCCGCCCCTTGCTGTTTTATCTCAAGGTCATCTTCGAATCGATAAGGGCCAAGATCCTACGCTAATCCTCCCGGCACAATCGAGAGCAAAACGCAGTTGAATATCACACACGTGTATCGGCAGAACTACAGTATTCCCGATTCCCCCGAGCCTATGGATGGATGGATGTGATTATGCTTCTACACGTTGGAATATAATACCATTTCACCCACCACGTTTTTAGCCGTGGGTATATATGCCATCTGGTGGCCCAAGTAGATGAAGGCAAACGAAGCATTACCATCAAACGTCGTTATACATTAGCATTGGTGGCACGGGAATTTCGCAAACTGCCCAGGTCCACGCTGCGCTGGGGAGGTATTGCAAAGTAACCATTACCTCCGTGCCGTAGGCGGCTGGTAAGAAGACCTTTGGGTCAGCTTCTTTTGCCTTTTTGATGGCATCAGGTGTGCATAGAGCGAGGAAGTGTTCTCTCTGAGGGCCGACTGGGAAAGCACTATTCACATAGTTATTTATTGAAATGAGCCAAATCGCGCCAAATTTGCGACTTACAATGCATTTCCAAGGATGCCATGGCAGAGATTCGGCTCTTTTGTGAGGAGGCCGCGACTCCAGGTAGTCTCACGTCCCCGGGCGATCGCCTGGTCGATGCGGTCGTGAAATTCTGGGTAGAATGGGCGTAGAGTTTGCAAAGCACAAACAAAGCCAGGAGCTCCGTGACAGTATTGCACGCGCTCCCAGCCTTTCGTAGTGTCCATTCTATTCCTACTAGATGGCCAATTCCCATCTGGCCCCTGGAGACCCAGCAGTTCCTCGACTTTCCCAGCTAGCTTGGGTGCAAGTGATGGAAGCGTGAGTACTAGTTGAGTGATAATCCCGATATCGCCGTGAGGTGGGCCGTAGATCCTGTCGCCATTCCACTCCCAGTTTCCCTTGCCGTCGCTATTCATGCCCATAATCTTCTCCACAAGTTGAGCAATGGGCTCCTCAAGGCTCGACTCGCTGTTTGGAGCCCAGCGACGCAACATCCGTAGTAGATACAAGACGCCGGTCCTGCCGTACAGAAGCTCTGTCTCGTACGGATCGCCTTTCTCTGCGGAGTAAGGGCCAAGCACCTCCGGCATATTGCCAAGGAAATTGAGCACATCGCTGTGCTCTTTTGATAGACAAGCCTGCAGGGCCTGAAAGCAAAGCTTCTCATTCAGCAGACCGCAGCCCAGCTCCTTATTAATGGTAAAAGAGTCCGCGTCCCTCTTGCCCTCCATATATCGCTTCGTCCAGTAGATCAAATCATGGCCAAGGATCTCTAGACTGGGGCGAAGAGCTGAGATCTGAAAGAGAAGAAAAGCAATTCCCGTATAGCCCATAAAGAAGCCACATGCCTGCTCATCGTCATAGCTATCTTTGGGCGGAAGAGTCTGTATTATCTGTTCCAACGACGACTGGAGGAGTTCCGATGGTGGTGACTGTAGGCTCTGTGCTGGGATATCGTTTGGTAAACATAATTTATCATCCATTGCAAATAAATATTGCAAAATTCGACGTATTATTTTAATTATAGTTAGCATCTAATCTCCAGACTTGAAGTTGGAAACGTGGACCAAAGTGATTGCGAAGTTGACACGAAGCGTTGCTTCGCGTCCTACCCCACTTACCCCACCGGCCCTATTCACCCCAAGGAAGGTGGTCATTACACACTATGCCTATTGGGACAACTGAGAGTAATAATTAAGTGAACTACTCATAAACTTTGCCTATGGCGGAGCACACAGAATACCCCTCACAGCATCTGCTCGCATATGCAGTTTCTCTTATGTTATGGGATACCATTCGCCGTGGAAATGTCTGCAACAATTGTCGCAAATGAATGGTCCCTACGAATAGCGCTGTAGCAACCCTGCCCATAATAGAAGCGGATTATTTTCGGTTGGGCGGCCTGAGTCACTGCCGGCGAAGTCGTACATCAGCGGGGATAGTTCAGCCACACAACACAGTAGTTTTGAAATATTATTATATTGTCACGCTTGTAACGCCTAGCTTGATATATAGCATAGTTAAATTTGATTCTGCATAAACCCCTTTAATCCAAGGACCATGAAGGGCCTGCCTCTTATATTGTATAGCCAGCTGGACCGTACAGCTGGCTGGCCCTGGAATGGGGCTTTGGGTCCTCAATTTAAATTCTCATCCAGTATTCCTGCTTCGCTCAAAAAGCAATCACAGTTCAGTCATCGGTGGCTTAGATGTAGAAGCTCTGGATGTTCGCTAACAGGAAGTCAGATGTCTTGCTGCGGAAGTCGTCGACAATAAGCTGGCTGTGTGTCGCATAAGTGTTTAGAAGCTGCTTGCCCTTACTCCACTGCGGCCAGTTGCGGTACTTGGTGTCGGTGCCGTTATTCGGGTCCATGGTAGCCACGAATGAAAGATAATAGGCGCGGAAGGATTCGGCGGCATAATTGGGGTAGATACCGAAGAAGACCTGGAGCAAGTCACTGCCATGGAAGGTTCCCATGACCGGGGTGCCGTAATCGTAGCTGGATAAATAAGACCACGTCGGCACATCAGGTGCAATGATGGTAGTGCCGAGGAGAAAGACACGGCGCGAGAGTGTGAATGTCAAGTCACCAAGGATGGCGGCAAGGCGCTTGAACTCAGGGTACCAGTTGTTGAAGATGCCGGTGCGGAACGGGGAGCCGTCTAGCAGGGCGCTAGGGTATGTGTTGACGAGCTCAGTTATCTGGGCTTCGCTGGCGTGGTCGAAGAAGACCGTTGTAAGATGCTTAACCACATCCGCTGGAGTCTTAATATAGCTTGTGAACAGGGCGAACAACGTGCCTTCGTCTTCTTGGTCGCCGATAATATAGGGGACGCGTGCATATTTGCCGTTCAGGACAAGGACATCAGGGGATTCGGTTAGGAACGTGCCATCTGGTCGAGGTAGATATGACAGAGCAACTGAGGTGTGCGAGAGAAGACCTGGCACAGAGTTGGCAGCCTTGAGGTATGTTTGGTATGGGAGACCACGAAGACAAGCGAGAGTATCCGCTGTGCCCTTGCATCCGGCAGCTTCGACAACAGTGTCGTAGACAACTTGACCCTTGGGGCAGTCGACGGGGTCGGCGGGGACGACCGATCCAGAGTTCATAATGGCAGCGCGGAAAAGAGGCTTCCCCTTGTAGGTGTGATCACCCTCGTTGATGACCATGTGGTCGAAAACCGAGATGGCGCCAGCAGACTCACCCCAGATGGTGACCTTCTCAGGGTCACCTCCAAAGGCGGCAATGTTGTCCGCAACCCATTGGAGTCCTAGGCGCTGGTCCCTCAGACCGAGGTTGGCAGATCCGTCCTTAAGAATCTCAGCGCCGGGCAAGAATCCAAATCCTCCGATACGGTAGTTGACAGTGACGAAAATCATGGGCTTGCCCTGCTCAATAGAGGACTTGACCCATGGCGATCCATCGTACATGGTGTTCCAGCCAAGCTCGAAGCCGCCGCCAAACATCCAGAAGAGCACTGGAAGCTTTGCATCGGCGGCGACGCCAGCTGGACGGTGCACGTTCAGATAGAGACAGTCTTCGCTCTGGTCGGTAATCTTTTGGACAAAGGGCAAGTTGAGAATTTTTCCGAGGATTGACGTGGGAATGGCATCGTCAAGGGCGTCCGAGAAAAAAAACTGCGGGCAGGCAGCCTGGTTCTTGGTTGCTTGATAGGTTCCCAAGGGTTCGGTGATGGGCTGCGGTGGCTTCAAGCGCAAGCCGCCGACGGGGGGTTGGGCGAACGGGATGCCGGGGAATTGCTCGACATCTGCTCCTCCGAGACCGACAATTGTTGCCTGTGGCAAAGGGATGATGACCGTTGGGGTGGGATATCTTGCCTGCAGCTCAGGGGCAGGCTCAACACGAGCACCCAGGATAGGAGGAGCGGGACCCTCTGGAATATCTTGTACAGGTACGGCCAACGCCAAGGGCAATGCAAGGAGAGCGAGGAACTTCATCTTGACAGGGACGAGAAATTTTGCTGGAGCGAATTCTCGTTGTCCATATTCCACCTAGGACGACGGGTCTATATATGCTTCTTCGCAATCAGACTGTCGGGAATTCCCCCGCTTCCCCGAAGATCTAGTCGGCTATCTCCACCTACATTCTCCATCTCGCAATGATCCGACATCATCATGTCTCTCCTTGTGCCAGTGCCTTAGCTGCCACGAGGTTGCAGGTGGGCACGAAAAACGCGGGGCTCAGCCGAGACACGCGCAGAGGATTGGCCGCGTGATCCCTAAAAGTGACAATTCAGCTGTGGAGACGCATTAGCTTTTCTCGCCTACAACGATGTAGTCAGGGTCGGTATCGACGGAAAATCTGACCAGCATTTTAAAATTCGGCTGGAAACGCAAACATGAAGCTGTCGTCTGGCATGTGAAGGTTGGCAGCATTGGCATGAAACGTTTTGGCGGTACAGGCGGTCCTAATAAGCCGTTACCAGGTTGTGCTACGCAATATCCAAGCATTGGCAGGCGTTATTAAGAAATTTGGGAGGCATTGGCAAGATGACAGGGGATACGTGTGCGGCAGTCGCTGATCACAGTCATTGTGCAGCATAGTATTGTAGAATGTCTAGGTTGTATTACTAGGGTACCGCTATATTTTTGTTGGGATATTTATGGAGTACAGTATTAATGGCGTGTCTGGCTGCTGTGGAGTGTGACGCCCACGTATTTGACGTGTGTGGGGGGATCGCAGCAGTAGAATACTCTGGGGATTCCAGTCGGTAACCGGCTTTGGAGTTACATGCGAGGCTAAAATCCCACCCCACGAAATATTCCCTGCCATTTGTGGAGTACCGCCCCTGTCATATAGCAAAATCCCCATGGGGAAGGAACGAGGCAGCGAACCACGACGCTGGAAGTGCACGGCACACTGCTACCACACACGGCATGGATCGGCTTTATTCATTCTGACCAACCCTAACATGGACTTCTAAAGGTCCTGGGCAACGCTTTCTGGCTGGCTGTTTACCTAAGTATATCACTTCATAAGCAATACTATACTGGTAGTAGTTTACGCCATCTACATCCATAAAGTGTGTACTGAGAGACCATAAGCAAAGATAAACCTTCCTATAGGATTGGCGCCGACCCAATGAACAACACATGCCAATCAGCCAAACCTCGGTTATCCGGCTCAGGAACGGGGCGGGAGATCCGACTGAGACAAGTACGTCTTACTCGATAGTGGGGAGGTTGAGGAGAAGGCTGAACGGCACTGGATAATGCCTGTCGGGAGAGCGGACTTTGTATTTAGATCCGCTCAAGGTTTCCCCACGATCCAACGTGCGGAGGTGGGGAAGGCCTCAAGACATCCCACAGACGTGTGGAGGTGGAGAAGGCTTCAAGACGTCCCACGGGGCAAGTGTATACTCCGTATGTTCATGGGAACGTTCATGTATCTCAAACCATCTCCAAAGCTTCATTGAGAATTGATGTGATACCGCCATACAATCCCTTCAAGCAACCAGGGGTGGAAAGTTAGGTAGGGTAGTCTTCTCGTCATTCATGTGATATTGGGACGGAACAATTCATACCGTCGGAAAGTTATCTACAAAACAAATTTATTGAAGCGCTGCCCTTGTCACAATGAGGGGTCTTACACACCGTTGCCTGCCCAACGTGTAGTCTATGTCACAACTAGGTTTACTTCCAACACGAATCTGCGTCCTGGTGAGGCGGTACAGGAGGGATGTCACTCCTCGTGTGGCGCTTCTTTGTTGAGTTGATTCCAAACCGCTCGTCTCGATCCTTGACTTTGTCCCAAGGAACCTTGTACGACCATTAGCACATGAAATAATCAGAACTCTTGATGTTGTAACTGCAAGGAAATGATGCCGAAGGTTGGCATGTGCTTAATTTTTGTTGAGAGGTTTCAACTTACTTGCTCATCCTTCGTGAAGCTCATCATCAACTCTGGCATCCCAAGAGGCAGCTCGTCCCCTCGATCTACCTGCCAAAAATGGAACGTCTTGCCGTACAAGCCAACCACTTCACGCATCTCAGCTGTTTCGGCGATCTCCCACACCCCCTCGGGGACTAAGGGGTTGGGCATTATGAGCATACCCGAGCGGACCTAGATCTGTAAGCGAGCATTCTATTACAAAGTCTCGATCTCGAACCTCATAGTCATGACTGTGCCATAACTTCTTCTCCTCTTTTGACAATGCATCGTACAATTGCCTTGTGATCAGATATTCGACCCCAATCAATTTTGCGGGGTTTGTGGGCGAGTCATAGATTAAACACTGTCTAATATTGGCACCGAGGTGAGTGCAGTAGTGATTTGCTTCGACAGTACGGGAGGTATCGGAGGCATAGACGTGAAAGGCGTTTAGGTGTGCGCAGATCGATTTAACAGGGGCGAAGTTTTGGATCGTGGCAGCACCAGCATTCAAGACCTGGTCTTTCGTGGGAGGAACTCCACCCAGGGCAAAATCGTACGACGAAGAAGATTCAGATTTTCCCATTGTAATGTATTGAGGTGTGATGTGTGGTATTTTTGTTTAAGGCCGGAGTTATTTTTGCTACAGAATTTATCGAAAGTACTCTTGACGTCATGGATATCGTCACCCAGCCATCGGGATGATATACGCATCATGTTCCTGGCTATCTTATTTACTCGATCTACTAATCGACACAATTATCAGCTTTGGTTTCGACCGTTGAAGGGTTATACTTTTTTTAACAGTATGATTTTCGGATTATTTCCGGGTGATCCTCGGTGGCTATCACCCGCATAATTTAGCCAGCATCCCCGCATCTTTCCAACCTCATATGTAACCCCTCTTACCCCCACGTTCATGGAATAATTTGCCAAGCCTCTGTGATTTTGAGGATAGTTACACTTTGGTAGGTCACTTATGGAATGCCGTGAGATTCTACAACTACGTGATTTCGTAATCTTCCAAGTCTCATTCTCGGCAATCCTGACTTACGTGTCGAGCACCTTATTTCCCCACGATGGCTTCTGCTAGCTACAAGCTTAACAGCAACGGGATCCCCGCTTATGAGGACCTCCCACTGCAGAGAGACGACCCTCACCACTCCGCCTGGGGCCTTTATGGTCCAGAGGACGAGCTGGGGACTCTAAATCGCCTCACAGACGACAGTGTCCTTGCAGCTGCAAAGGGTGAAATTAAGACCGGCGCACGGTAGGCCGGTCATATGTTTCTATATTTCAATTTATATATTTCAAGCACTGACAACCCCAAGAGTCTCTCTCAACTGGCCACTGACGGCCCAGGGCCCGACGGCCTTCTTCGGCCGGGAGGTATTCCACCAGAAACTTATCCCCGGCGTTGGGCGAGCAGTCAACGATGACGTTTGGACATTCAATTCCCAGGTAACTTCACAGTGGGATAGTCTCCGTCACTTTGCCTATCAGGCCGAAGAGCGATTCTATAACGGCGTCACCATGGCTGATATCCTTGGTGCTGGTGACGGCAGCGACGGCAAAGGCGGCCGGACAACGCGAAATGGCATTCAAGCCATGGCGGAGAAGGGCATCGTAGGCCGTGGCGTGCTGTTAGACTACCACAGCTGGTGGCAACGCAACAGATCCTCGGACACGCCCATCGACGGATTCAAAACCCATCATATCCGCCTTGAAGACCTCCTTGCTACGGCAAAAGAGCAAGGCACGGAAATACACTTTGGGGACATACTTCTTATTCGCTCGGGCTACATGGCATCGCTTGCTACAAAAACCACTTCGGAAGTTGTGGCTCAGCATGCAGCTGATCCACCGACGTTTATTGGCATGGAGCAGAGCGAAGAGGCACTGCAGTGGTTGTGGGAGAACTTCTCTGCTGTAGCAGGGGATCAGCCAACGTTTGAGGGTTGGCCGAGCTTGCAGGAGTGGAGCTTGCATGAGGTCCTACTATCAGGTTGGGGATGTCCGATTGGGGAACTGTTTGACCTTGAGAAGCTGGCCGTGCACTGCGAAAAGGAGAAGCGCTGGAGCTTCTTCGTAACGAGTGAGGTGTGCAATGTTCCTGGCGGGGTTGCGAGGTATGTTCTTCTGCTACTTCTTTGTGGTGTCGCTGGGACTGATACCGCAGGAGTAGCCCACCAAATATATTGGCTATATTTTAGACTAGTGGTTCAATATTTGCACATTTTTAATCCATAACGTGATAAAAGTTGCACCGTTCGGACGAGTCACTAAACGCCGGTAGGCTGCCATCAGCGATCCTATTTGAGTCTCTCTCTATTAGTCTTTCTCCCCTAGTCTCTATTCCCTGGTCTATCTTCCACAGTCTCGCTTCTCTGGTCTCTTCTTCTCCAGTCTATCTTCACCAGTCACTCTCCCCCACTTACTCTCCCCCAATCTCTCTCCCCCAATCTCTCTTCCCCAGTCACTCTTCTCCGATCTCTCTCCCCTAGTCTCTCTCTCCGAGGCTCAAAGTCTTGGCTCATGGAATCAAATACGGTAGAGCACGAGCAAAGCCTACTTAACTACAGCTTCTGGTTTATTCTCCGTTAAGTCTCGACAGATGATTTTATGGCGGCATATGTGGCCACCATTCCCAAAAAAGTTCAAGTGGTACTTGGACAAACCACGCACATCCCAGAAGCAATACTATCTGTGGATAAGGATTAGAGGCACCACCATAGTAGGGGGGTATATATAAACTTGTTAAGGATTGGCCAAGAGTATGGCCGTGCAGGCCGCCAAGTGAGTGACGATTGGGTTCAGAAATGGAGGGCTCGAGCGATCAGACAGTACATGATTGCATTTGAGATTTTCAAGGACTATAACATCAAGATCTTTGGGGATACTTCTTTTTTTGCCAGCCTGGGCTCTGGGGAAAGGCCGGATATGAACCACGGTGAGGGCGACCTAGGTGACAACGGCAGATACTGCGTACTGCAGAAGTGAGAACCGGCGGTGACAGCAGAAGTTTTCCGAAAGTCCAGTAGAGTATCCTTGTTTGTTGCTGGGGCAGTTAGATTTCGATTATGCTGCGACACCGTGTCCCAGGTGCCGAATCCATTATGAAGGACGTTTAGATCATCCGTTCTCATGCCCTCATTCACCGTGACGCCATTACATATTCTACTTATCATTCATTCTGCCATCACTGCTTGGGATACGTGGGTGAGTTGAGTTTTTCTCTTTTTAGGGGCTTTATGTAACTTTTAAACTATATGTACACTATCCTACCACGCAACTACCAACCGATACCACCCACATTACAAGAACCCTTCGGGGAACTCTCCTCCACTTGCCGCTATTTCTGCAAACATCTTAAACACGTCTGCAAGTGCTTGCCCACCATGCTCTCCCAGCATCGTCTCGCCATTCTTTAGCGCCTGCTCCGCCACTGTTTTCACTCTCTCTATCATCGCCACCTCGAAATCCCTCAACGGCGCCTCGAGCCTCCTTTGCCACTCCACTACATCATCCACCTGCCCCGCGTTCCCAAGCACACTCGCCAGCTCCAGCGAATCAAGAAGCGCCTGATTTACCCCCTCGCCAGCCCATGGTGTCATCAAATGCGCCGCATCTCCAACCAGTGTTGCTCCGCTGTTCGTCTCCCAACGCGAGCCTGGAGGCAACATGTACAACGGAAGCACATCTACCAGCTCACCTGGATGATCCTTTGTCTCTTCATCGCACGCTGTCGAGAGCAGCTCCCGAAGCTCTGGCGACCACTTCTCAAACAGTCCCCCTTCGCCTAGTAACACCTCCTTTGCCTCTGCCGCGGTCTTCTCTGCGATCCCCATCTCCTTGGCCCAGTTCTCAAGCGGCGTCTTCACGGCATTATACAGTCGGATCGAGTCCTGTGGGCCGCGATGCGACATAATCCCCCTCCCTCCCCCGAGAGCCATCATTGTCCCGCTTCCCACCAGATCCACCAGCTGCGGGAACCTCGAGGTAGCATCCCGTAACGTGGCACTGATGTACTGTGCCCCAGTGTACACAGGAACAACATCTGTAAGCATCGCTCGTACGCGCGACCATGCGCCGTCTGCACCGACTACAAAGTCGTACGTCATTTTCCCATGCGGGCCGAGATCGAGGGTTACCTCTGTCGCGCCAATCTCTGTCCTCGCACTGTGAACGGATAATACTTTATGTCCCCACTTCACAGAGTCCGGCGCCACAGCATCAAGGAGTAGCTTCGTCAGCGCATTCCGAGCAATCTCCGGCCGCGAGGACAACTGGCCCTGGTCGGTATGGAGGGTCTCCCCGGTAGAGGAAAGAACGCGACATTCCTCTGAGCAACCCCCTAGTGCGGCTTGGAAAGCGTCCCAGAGTCCGGCGGCGCGAATTACTTTCAGCCCGGACTCTTCATGAAGATCGAGCATGCCACAGGGAGCGGCGAAGAAGGTAGAGGTGGGCTCGGCGCGGAGTTCGTAGATAACGGTGTGGACGGAGTGTGCCCGGAGGAGGGCGGCAAGCGCCAGGCCGGATGGGCCAGCGCCAATGATTGCGATGCGAGGTGTATATGGCATTTTATTTCTGTGTGTATGTGTGGGTATTGAGGCATATAGTTGTCCATCCCACAGACTTTATATACTCCACGATTGCTACCCGCCTCGACTGCGTTGCCTCAGTCTCGGGGTCTCGGGCTCGGGACTTCGGGCGCTGCCACTGTTGCCTAGCTCCTGCCTGGCGCAAATATAGACCCCGAGCTTAACAGGCGGCATCGCACGCCCAGTTATCATCAATGAACTCATATCCTGTATATCTAAGCTTGCTTTTCGCAAGTGGAATGTTAACAAAATCAGGGTCTTTCCACCCCACCCCCACCTTGACAGTCATTCGTGCTGTCTATCCTCCAGTTGAGAAGCGGTTATTTAGATCTTTGATCCCTGTATATATAATACATATGTGATTATGATTTATAATTGACTTTCGGCCTTTACTAAACTCCCGCCATTTTTCAATATATCGAGGAGCAGACGTGAGGGAACTCGTGATCTCGTAACCTGTGGCCAATTGTGAAGTATTGTCAAGCTTCGCTTGGCCCTCCGCCGCCACGGATACTATGCTCGTTAAGCTTGTGCCAGCTATATTTCGCTATCCCGCTTCGGTACACCGCGCTGACTCGAAAATTTACGGCGAGCCAAAACGAGAATCCAGATCAAGGTGTCCGACCAAAAAGTATATGAACTCCCATCTCCCGTAGACCCCCCCTCTTTGTAGATATCCTAATTACAGTTCAAAAATAATGGCTACCCAAGACCCAACAATTAAGCTTGTCCCGGTTCTCCCGGGCGACTACCCCTCCATCGCCCGACTGGAATCAGTTGTCTTTGGCGAGACCGACGTCGGTGCCGTTGGCTTCGGCCCTGATCGTAACTCCGAAGCTGCCATGGACCTGCGCGCTGCAATCCTGGGGTCTGCTCCCAAACTTGGTGAAACGGTACGAAATATGAAACTAGTGCGTGTTGGGCCATCGGGAGAGGAGGAGATTGTGGGCTATGCGGGATGGGTGATATGTGTTGGTCGAACAGGCAGCGAGGAAGAGAAGAAGAGGTTAGGGACGAGAGAGGCATGGGCGGTTCAACAAGACCCAGGAGCCGAGCCGTTTGGGCCAGGTGCCGATGTCAGGTTCTGTACAGACGTGTTTGTGCGCGCCGATGAGCATATGGCAAGGGCGACAGCGGGAAAGGACTATGCGAGTGAGTTGCTGCGAGGTGCGTAAATGAGAACTAGCTGACATTACGAATAGAATTGAGAATGCTTTGCGTCCTGCCTGAGTGTCAGCGTATGGGACTAGGCGCCATGATGCTCGAAGACGGACTGCAAGAAGCTGATAGACGTGGCTTACAATCAATTCTCGGGGCGTCTCCATATGGGATTGGGTTGTACCGGAGGCACGGATATGTCGATTTTGAGGCGATGGAGTTCAAACTGTGGGAGTATGAGAGGGGAAAGGGAATGGGTGTTGCAAAACACGTCGTGATGCATCGCCCAGCAGTGACCACGTAACATATGTAGCTACTAATAACATATAGAATTTCTACAAAGAATGGACTTGATATATAGAGACAACTCTGATACCATGCCGTTCTATAGCCTTAGAGCCGAGTCTGCCAGTGGCTATTCAGAAAGGACTCGTTACGGGCAATCAACCCATTGAGGTTCTGAATGGACTTCCCGAGGATCAGATGTGGCCAGCGCAACAAGAGATAATAAATATCATTGGAAGAATGGACGACGTAACTGGCGAGATAATCTCGCAGTTGGTTGAACACATCACCACAACAAAGGCTTATTCAGCAGAGTTGACCAACGACGAATTCACACAACAGTTCCAAGAGGTGTTGACATAGCTGTTGCAGCAAGATTGAAAAGAGATAGAAAGGGAGAACATAGAAAGGCAATCATCCAAAAATGGCCCCATCCGTGGGTAGAAAGTTGGCTTTCTGACTATGACGGCACAATACCGATGCTGCGATCAATGAGGCGGGTAGCTAAGATATGCGACCCTGGGGCAGCTCCTACTTCTCACCACCGCTCCTGCTTCTCACCACCCATTCCCTTTCTCGTCACCGCTCCTACTTCTTACTACCACTCCTACTTCTCACCGCCGCTCCTACTTCTCACCACCTATTCCCTTTCTCGTCACTGCTCCTGCTTCTCACTACTGCCCCTACTTCTCACCGCTGCTCCTACTTCTTACCACCCATTCCCTTTCTCGTTACCGCCACTACTTCTCACCACCGGATCTGCTACTGTGGCTGGCTCGACAAGGTAATATTTGCCAATTCTAGCTGTATGCAATGCCAACACGGAGTCATCTGTCAATGAGGGCCTTGCTGTCTTGTCGATAACCCACTAGCGGACAGTCCCCCAGTCTTCCGCCCTCACTTTGACATCCCTGTTTTTTCCCCTCCCACTAGTCGTTCTTGCGACATTTATTCTTGTAAGTGTCGCGTTGCTGATTAGTAGCATAGCGGTAACGAGAAAGGGAATGGGTGGTGAGAAGTAGCAGCGGTGAGAAGTAGGAGCAGTAGTGAGAAGTAGGAGCAGTGACGAGAAAGGGAAGATACCCATGGCATTTATGTCTTTTTTTAGGGGAAATATTATGGGAAAATAGGGCAAAACATATTATAGCAGCAAGAACAATGTAGCTTATATGTGTCATTTACGACATGGTTCAAATTTTCTACTATTTTATCACTGTATGCGATCTCCAGATCCATCTATGCACTGCGCTGATCTCACCACCACATCACTCCATCACTCTAACTGGCGGCGCTTGCGATGGCTAGATATAATAGTCGAGATTTCTTCTCTGCCTCTGCTCTGATCAGCCGTGGCAGCCTACTCTCCAAAGGGGTAACGGAAGCACAACCGCTGTCCTTATTTAAATGTAGAATTTCTGAGACAAATAGTAACGGATACGAGTCTAACATTCGAAGTGTTGGACAAACTCGCATCCGGCGGAAATTGTGTTACCATTCGAATTAAAGATGCGGAGCTCGTATATTTTTTCTCTCCCAATCTCCGAAGCGTCGGGCACGACGGACAACACCGCAGAAATGAGAATCCTCGTACATATAGTTTAGTAAAGGCGATCGCATGTTATACAACGCCTCGAACACGAGAATAAATCTCAGCAGTAGCCCTATACAGATTAATCTGCACTGCAGATCCCTACAAAATTTGCTAAACACGACAGTAGCGCTTTGTAGTAAAGCTGCTGTGTTAAATTGCCCTATAGAAGCTTGTCGTATTTGTTAAACATCAGAGTAACGCATAGTAGTAAAGCCGCAGCGTTTAATTTTCCCTATAGATGCCACTCTTCACCCCATGGAGCCCAGTAATAGCGGAAGAGTCTAGCGTGAAATGAGAACCCTGTTTTGTCTCAAAAACGCAATGATGCAGTATGCAGCTGCTTTAGGCCGTAACATAACAAAGGGTTGGCCATTCAAATATAACGATATGAGGGCCTAGATTCGTACAACACAGCGATGCTTGCATTTATCCAGGCGGCAATTAGTACCATTACTTATTGGACGTCAGCTTAGTATATTGTGCTGCACAAACGCCAAGATAAATAGCGATCGTCGCTGATCGCTCGTACCTGAGATGTTCCAACAGACTGTACGTACAGTACCATCATTCATTGTAGGCGCTTTTTTGTAGGAGGGACGGTAAGGTGATTGCGACTTCATTCCCCGCTCAAATAGACTATCTAATCAACTATCATCAAGGTTCTTGACTCCTTCCCTCTTCAGATAAACCCAATCTACGGCTCTCGGTAAATTCATTCCCAGCCGTCCAGGCGTCAAAAAAGAAGCGCCAAGCCCCCGCCACGCCAGCCGCCGACCCTGCGCCTGGGCGAGGTACCTATTGCCATTGCCCGTCTGCCCCGCTGTCGCCATCCTTGGTAAGTCTTGGAAGTGCTTGGACCTTCTCAAAGTAGTCCTCTCGCCGAGCGGAACGTGCTATCGCGGCCACGGCACGGGCGCAATAGGCAGGACAGTGTTGGACACCCACGCTCGTGCTCTCGTGATCAGCGCTGTATGAGCTTGATGAGGACTACCGGATGCGGGGTTGACAGGGTAACTCTTAGGTCTGACAGGTCAGTGGTAGGTAGGCTAATTGCTGTAGCTCGTTATCTGCGGTGTTTGCTTGCGTGACAGCGCTCTGCAGATAAGGGAGCTATATAAAGCAGGTTGGAGCTCCACGGGGTAAGTTTTTCGGTAGGTTGCTTTCGCTGTGTTTCCCGATCTCAGTTTATTACCCATCATGAAGGTCTCCCTATCCCTCGCGGTGCTCTTTGCAGCACTTAACACCGTATCTGCTGCACCACCAAATGGCGGCGGCCATGGTAATGGTAACGGTAACGGCAATGGTAATGGCCATGGTCACGGAAAAGGGCCAATGGTAAACTCGGTATGTACTATCCTGGCCAATTGCTCCGTGCAGATTCTAACGGGCGCCTAGAAAGCTCTCCGCGGATTGATTAAGGAGAAGGCTCTCCTGGAGAAGGCTCAGACGCTCCAGGACTTCTCTGAGCTAAGTGGTACCCCAATCACTCGTGTGATTGGATCTCCAGGCCACAATGCTACGGTCAACTGGTACTACGACACAATTAAGAAGCTAGACGATTACTACAGCGTCTACATCCAGTCCTTCCCTGTCGTTACTGCGGAGGGCAACCTGACTGTCAATGGCGCCGTGATCGAGTCGGCAACTATGTCATTCACTGGCGCAGGTCACCCAATCGAAGATCTTGTGCCTGTTGCAAACGTTGCGTGTGAGGCCGTAAGTTCCCAAATGTGATAAACGGCTGCTGTACATATAGCATGGCATTCACTGTGCCCAGCACGGTAAATTAAATTTGGGAATATAGCTAACAAATAAAATAGGCCGACTTCCCCGCTGAAGTTTCCGGAAAAGTTGCGCTTCTTTCCCGTGGTACCTGCACCTTCGGAGCAAAGGCTCTTCTAGCTAAAGCTGCTGGTGCCGTCGGTGTGGTCGTCTATAACAACGAAGACGGTGTTGTGCAGGGTACTCTCGGCGAGGAGGGCGACTACCCCCCCACCATCGGAATCTCCAAGGCCCAGGGAGAAGAGTTCCTTGCCGCTATTAAGGCAGGGACTGCCCAAAAGGCTGAAATAATTATCGAGCAGAAAACTGTCACCACATACAACGTTATCGCCGAGACCCTAGCCGGTGACCACGACAACGTCATCCACCTCGGCGGCCACTCTGACTCCGTTGCAGCCGGCCCCGGCATTAATGACAATGGCTCTGGCGGCATTGGTATCCTTGAAGTAGCTCTTCATCTTACCAAGTTCAAGATTAACAACGCCGTTCGCTTCTCGTGGTGGGCGGCAGAGGAGGAGGGCCTGCTCGGCGCCCTGGCCTACGTCAAGGCCCAACCTCAATCCGAGCTCGATAAGATCAGAATCTATCTCAATTTTGATATGATAGCGTCTCCCAACTACGTGTATGCTATTTACGACGGTGATGGATCGACCTTTAATGTTACCGGCCCGGCGGGGTCGGCCCAAGCCGAACATCTCTTCATCGACTACTTCCGGGACATTGAGAAGGTAGACTCGGTGCCTTCCGATTTTGACGGCCGCTCGGACTACGGACCGTTCCTGGATGCTGGAATTGCATGCGGTGGTCTCTTTACAGGTGCTGAGGGGCTTAAGACGGCTGAGGAAGCCATCATGTTTGGTGGGGAGGCGAAGGTGGCTTATGATATCAACTACCACGCTGCCGGCGACACTGTGGCCAACTGCAACGGTACCGCCTTCTTGGTTAACACTAGGGCCATTGCCCATTCAGTTGCGGTGTTGGCAAAGAGCACGGCTGTGTTGGACGAGCCGCTGGTGAGGACTTGTACTATACAGAGACCGATATCCTTGAACCCATCAGTTTGATAGCACGGGAGTGGTTCCATTCCAAGTGTTCTTTTCAACAGCATCCACTAGACACCCAGCAACACTAGCCCTCGAGATCCCTCCCAAGAAGGTTGCCGGTGGATGTGGAACTAAGGCCTTGTAAGAGGTTATAGATATGGAGTTGCATCTGATAAAAAGAAAAGATGGGGTGGCCGTGTCTGTATAGGGGTTATAGATTACGGCGAAAAATGAGACATGAATAAAGCAGCTACAACGAGACACAAATCATCATATGGATTAAAGTGAGAACATAATGGAGCTCCACATTCGTGCATGATGTCTGGGAAAAACTTCCACTAAATACGTGTCGGAAAAACCATACATAGAGCTCCTTCATCAAACGCCCGATAGAAATGATAAACTCAACAAGCTGCCATATATGCGTAGCTGCGGTCCTTCCCAGATGCAGCTCGACTATCTGCTGTTGTCAAAGACGTAGGGGCGGGCCTATTCTTCTTTGCAGCTCAACTCCAAATAGGTGCTCCCATACGCAATAGAAAATTACGACGTATAGCTACAATATTGAATCAGCATCTTTCATCACCAACCGGTCCAGAATATTAGCGACTCACCAAGTGCCACAATTGATGTAGCAGTTACCCGCACAACCATTACTACAGATGGTACAGCAAATCGTCTCGAGATTGATGCAAGGGCCACAACCACAGCTTTGTGCACTATCCGTGTCGCGACCCACAACTCCGTTTGACAGCACGATCGGCATGTTGGGCGTGTAAGAATCCGGTAGTATGTCTGCGGTGATGCCCTCCGGTAGCGTGACCGAGCCTGGGACCACAACTGGGTTGGCTAAAACGGTAAGGGCAAAAGCCGCGGATAGAACGATGGATAAAGGAGTTTTAGAAAACATTTTGTAAGATGTGATATTTGGTATCAGAGTTCGATGGTGTTTTGAGACGTGGATATGGCGTATGAATCGTCTTCGAGGGCTGCATTGGGGTAGTTATATCTTGGCATGATTATAAGCTTTGTGGGCGTACAGATCCTATTGTCGATCATGTATCCAATTATAAGTAATCCTGTATTTATCCATAGTCTCAGTCCTCATCCTCATCCTCTATTATTACAGGTTAACTCCAGTCTTACACCTCTATTTGTTACTGCATTTTCTGTGTAACTCATACCTGCCGTCATTCCCGTTTTCACCGCGATTTGCACGTCCGACTATCCGACAGGATCAGGTAAATTATATTATAGACACGTGAGAATCACCATATGATTGATCGGTATTCCGATCAATCATATATGTGTTCATAAAACCATCCTGAATCTCGAATCCTTCCTAATTCCTAAATTCTGACATAAGATTTTACATTCTGACTCGGTGGATATAGCGAATCGCAACCCTCGTCAGAGTCAGTAGGATCATATCATCATGATCCACCGCGTAAACATTACCCCGCAAATTGAAGTTTGAAGATACGCTCTCTACGCCTTCTACGGCCAGCTGCAGTCTCGATGGCCTTCGCTTTCATCTCTGCCTCAAACTTCTTTCCGTGCTTTATGTCTCGTAAGTATTTGAGTGACTGCAGCATTATAGTGTCGAGCATGTACTTCCGCAGTCCGTAGTATCTGCCGTTGTCACCTAGGGATTCTTGTCACTGAAATTGCTGCTGTCACCGCCGGTTCTCGCTGCTGTTGTCACCGAGGAATTCTTGTCACTAAAGCTGCTACTGTCAGCGCCAGTTCTCACTGCCGTTGTCACTGAGGAATTATTGTCACCGAAGCTGCTGCTGTCACTGAGGAATTCTTGTTACTAAAGCTGCTACTGTCACCGCTGGTTCTCGCTACTGTTGTCACCTAGGAATTCTTGTCACCGAAGCTGCTGCTGTCACCGCCGGTTCTCACTGCCGTTGTCACCTAGGTGACAGAAGTAATTCATTGTCCGTTACCCGTCACCAATCCTTTCTGAATTGCCACTGGCAGACTCGACTCTGACTGGCATAATTTCGAAATCGCCGTCAGCCACCCTGGCTCTTCAGCTGCAGGATCGGCCATTCTATTGAATATTAGAAATAATAATGGTGATAGAACATAAAATATACCTGATCTGTCGCAACAGTGTGTGATTGGGTGTGGCGTTGGTGGTCGGCGATGTCGAGGGCGATGTTGGGTTGGTTAAAGCCGACTTACTATGCATCAAAGTATCAGTACGTTTTTTATTAGAAGTAGCAGTATATAAGCTTTATTGCTATTTCTATGCCCTGCGATATGTGTATACCGTCTCATTTGCCACATCTTGGCTACTACATTTGAGTGATCATATCCCATTATATCTACTCATTCATTACATATATCCCCTCTCACCCCCCACCTACAGCACAGCCGCCGCCGCGAGCCCAGCTAGAACAGGCACAATAGCCGCCGTGTTCATGACCGCCGCGCCAGTCGACGTAGCAGCACCCGGCGCACCAGTGCGGGTGACCTTATCGCCACCCGTCACCGACCCCCCCGAAGGCACAGGCTTCCCATTGACATTGTTTCTGCTAACCTCATCATAGTTGTACACAGCAGTGTAGTTGTACGTCGGCTTCTGGGCGCCCCAGGTCTTCTTGACGGACGCGAGAACGCCGAGGCCGTTGCTGCACACGGCGTCGGTGTTGGGGACGGGCCAGGTGGCGTCGAAGAGGTCGTCGGACATGGGGCCGGGGTAGGAGGAGTTGAAGTAGAGACCCTCGGTGTCGACGGCGACGTTCTGGAAGCCGGTGATGTTGGCGACGGTGGCGAGGACGTTGGCGCCGCAGTCCCAGCGGCCGAGGGAGGGGAGGTCCCAGTTTGCGGAGACGGAGGAGATGGTGGAG